>UXGC01000207.1:0-107914 GCA_900480045.1 Eurytoma adleriae
AAAATTTTGGATTTGTCGAGTCTGTCCCTGTGTTACAAAACAGTATAGTAATTTTTACTAGAACTTTTCTCTCCGTGCACTCTGTCTAGAATTTAGAAACGACGTATCTCCCCTTCAATTTTTACTTCATTCCTCAACCAGTGTGAACTACCCCGAACAAACGAAGCCGATCTCAGTACACTTTCGAATAAAAAAAAATCTCGCAACGAGATTCCGCGTATAAGCTAATAAAGAGAAGGCGGAGAAAAAGAGAGGGCACTGGGAAATAGCGAAAGAGTAAATAATGGCGCGTTGAACGTGGGGTCGGGGCAAAAGAGGAGAAGATGAAAGGGTCGGGACGAGGAGGAGCAGCGGCAGCCACTCGCGCAGGGAAATCGAGTATTAACGAAGTCTCTCAAGTTAAGCCACAAGTTGGCGCTGCCACCGCCTCTCTCTCTCTCTCTCTCTCTCGCTCTCTCTCTCTCCCCTTTTCGCTCTCTCGTTTCTCGAGCTAATCGGTTTTCTTCGTAGCCGCGCGCGTAATCTCGAAAGCCCCGGCGAGCGGCAAAATAACTTTTCGGCCGGCTCGTCGCAGAGGGCGCGCTCTCTCTCTTTCTCTCTCGCTTAATTCTAATTGTCTCGTTTCTTTTCCTCCGTGCCCTCCTTCTCGCCAAATCGAGTTGAGCGTAAATTTTAACCGGGCGAGACACACGCGTAGCGAGAAAGAGGGAGAGAGAGAGATAAAATAAATCGTCGGTCGATGAGAGCGAAAAATCGAACGGGCGCGAGCGGATAGTTCGGTAAGTTGCTGTTTGTCACATAGGAAACGCGTCGACGGCGGTAATCGAGTTTCTGATTGCAATTACGGATAATGCCGGGGGAGTACAGTTTGATCGCGGGAATAAAATTGATGATTCGCTCGGATTTCGCGTCGACGAATTATTTTCGAATCGAGTACCACGGGTAAAGCTTTCGCTCGACTGTTTTTCGCTCATCGCTTTCAAATTTGTTTTAAATTATGTACTTTAATTAATGCATTTAGCTTTTGGAAAACCAAACGTATACTTTTAACCGAAGTATTTTTTTTTTTTAATGTAAGTTTAAAAAAAATAGTAAAGTTTCTTTACCCTCTCCTTAAGTCCGTAATGTTCTTGCACTTTCCGCTAACTCAAGTCGTTTTCCTTAAAAGGGGGGCCGCGCGCATTTTCCGGCGGACGCTTAAAGCAAAATTAGGAGACGCGCGGAGACGAAGCGCGAGGTCCAACTTTATTCGCGGCCGGGGCATACCGCTCGTCTTGGGCGATACTATTTCGAGAACCGAGCGATGAGCGCGGCCCGGTTAAGTGCACGGGCGACGAAGAAGGGACGAAGGGCGCTCGGTAAATTACACGCCACTTTTGACCCGTTGACGTTCGAGCGCGTAATTTTGGCTCAAAGACCCGAGCTTCCAGCCTATATAAACCCTTTCGCCCCGATCAACTCCACTTTTCTACTGCTTTTATCGCGAGCCTCGGTGCGCATTTTTTTTTTACGAGCAAAGCGGATTTGATTACTTTTTCACGGATATACCGCCGAGTAAAAAAAGCGCGAGGATGAAAAACGAAGCTACGAATTGGGGCTAGAAATTCCGGCGAGGTCGACGCATTTTTTTCAAAGTAATCGGGAAAATGACAGGGGGAAAAAAGCAGGCCGGGGCAGTGGTCGCCGAAAGCGAGATTCCCCGCAAATCAGGTTAAAAGGCTGAAAAGCCGTTGGAGCGACGCGGGAGCCCGGGGTCCAACTGAGCCGAACTTTTTTTCGGTCGCCGGGGGAGGGGGGGAGGCGGCCGCGAGCTAAAATCCGGCCGGGTGGACGAAACGCGAAACCGCGAATCTCGACGACACGCATAATCAGGAAAACCGCATGGCGCCGAGAGAAATGTTTCGGCAACAGAAATTATGGCGGTAACTTTGATATGGTATTTTCGTGCGCTGCTTTCAGCGAAAATTTGATGAACGAGTTTTTTTTTTGGTTATTTGTTCCTGCAGACTATTCGGGTTATGGATTAATGTTTTTTTTTCTTTTATGAGCGCTTTTGTGATTGATGTGGTAAATACGGCTTTAAAAATAATCTGGTAGAGATTAGATGGATTGAAGTTTTAAATAAAATTTATTATGAATAAAACTGAAATGGAATAAAGCATAAATAAAAAAATTGATAGAATTTATATTTTTTGTAAAAATTTTAAAATATATGATTGAATAATAAAACGTTAAGTCTAAAAACATTAAATAAACATTGCTGCCAAATATAGTCATTTATAAGGCAATATTGATGTTTAAGGTAATTAAATACGGTCTAGACTAAAAACGTTGAATAATGAAACTATACAGACTTATATATATAGTATCAATTTAATTTTTATATCTTTAAAAAGCACGTAAATGTTTTTGTCATTATCAAATTGGTTAAAGATGGATAAATGTTATTCAAAGTGAAAAAATATATTTTGACTATACTTATATTGCCCACATAAAATGCATTTTTAAATCTTTATAAAATAACAAAAGATAATTGTCTAACCACCATCACTACTGTACATCACTAAATAATTATTACAGAATCGATAAACACTGAACGATGATGCACATTTTTCATTAATTTTTCATTAAAAAGTTAAAAGCTTATAATACATTCGCCGGCACGTGAATATAGATGAAGACGAAAAGCTACAAAAAACGCGGTGAATTATTAAATTCGTCGAGGGCAGCGCGTGTAAAATCGCCTCTCCTCCCGAGTTTTTTTCACGCAACATTAAAGCTCGCGCGTAAAAACGCCCCGCTACCGTCCCGTAATTAAATCTCCGTCCACTTGTTCGCGGTGTACTTACGCCTCGCAAAAATGAGGAAATCCCGGCCTCTCCCGGACGAACGAGCTATACCCGCGCGGCCATCGACCGGCCTCCCAGCCGCGATATTCTAATTGTATTGACCTTTTCCGAAAAAAGCCATAGATTTTCCAGAATTTACGAGAACGTCGGGAATTTCGACTTTGTCACCCTCCCCGTTCGCCTCGACCCTTTTAAAGTCGGCCGTTCGTTCGCGAGTGCGCGCGTTTGTTCCTTTCTGCCTCCCTTGTTTTTTTTGTTTTTCAGGTGGGTGCTTCCCCTCCTGCGGCGCGGATACGCTCGCCGGAGACGATAAATCCGTCTCAATGAGAGCCAAACATTTGTACGGTGAGTTCGGCTGCGGCCGGTGCAGCCGGTTTATTCGGCGCTTTTGCGCTCGGCTCTCGCCAATTTTTTTCTCGCCGCGCGATTTTTCTTCGGTCCCGGGCGTCCCCGTCGAATTAACGGTCGCAGTCTGGCGTTAAGTGATATATTAGCTTGTTCAGTGAGATTAATGAATCGCCGGGGGATTTTCGGGGTTTTCGGCCGGATATCTCGACGATCGCTTCGTATTATTGTGGATGGGCGAGGGGTAAATTTGAGTGGGTTCACTTTTGATATTGATTTTTATTGTCCATCGTAATTCAATGAAACAACACTTGGATGTTACTTGTAAAAGATTTTGGTTCATCAGTATTAAAATTGGTATGCTTTTTAAAAGCTCTTGATAGATATTGAATTTTCTGCTGCGCGAGCCATAAAAAACAAGTTTTGAAAATACATGTTACTGTATAAATATTATAATGTGTAACAGTGGAAATAGTGACAGATTATTCGATTTAATTGAAAATTGCGCTGGACAATGACTTCCTCGAATAGAAGTATTGTTTACACTTTTCAATTTTTTTCAATAACAAAATCGACCTCATAGAAATTATTGTATTACTGTAAAAATTATTTGATAAATTAGAAATGAGTAAAGATGAAAGAAGTTCGAACATTCGAATCGAATTAATCATGGGGTTGAATGCTTGCCATGATCCCTTCGATATATTTTTTACTTTATTTCGAAATAAAGTAAAAAATGATACGAAGGAATCGTGTCAATCAGTCAATTTCTCAGACGTGACTCCATAGATATTAACTAGAAAAGTAATACTTATTTTTATAGTGAATTAAACTAATATGTATAAATTACGAGATTTAATACTGCATTAGTATACTTTCCTAGTATATTATGTATAGTCTAAATTGCTAAAAGTGAAATTTTATTGAAACACAGTTTCGTTATATTTTACAAAATTTACTTTTTCCTTTATAAACTAAAGAATAAAATTCGACTCTGTGAAGCTTTATTATAAGAATGATGCTTATAAATAGTACTTACTACAAAAAATTTTACTCTTGTTTAGTGAAACATTACTTCACTCTACCACGCAGAATTTCACTATTCATTTATGTACATTCAGATACCCATAAACAAAGATTTTTCATAAAATCAAACAACATATTTTCAAATGTCTTTAAAAAAACCATTTCCAAACATCGTACACCATTTTTCGACCAATCCCCTAGCCGTCAACTAGTCGATTTGCCGCGGCCTTTCATCGAGCGTGAAAATCGCCCCGCAAGACGCTCGCGGCTTCGAGAGCGAAACGACGATAAATCAAGGCCGTGCGGAGGGAGGTACAAAAAGAAGTCGCTTACCTTCCTCGTTGCTGGTGCTGCCGAGGGTCCACTCCTCGTCCTCGTCGAAGTGGGCATCGCCGCCTCGGTCGCTGCCGGGAAAGAAGGCGTGCGCCAGAATCTGTCCCCTGCCGTCGAACGGATATCCGTCGTTGTGATTGCCGCTGCAAAAATCGAAGAGCAATCGGATCAGACCCCGGAACACGCCGAGCCAGTGCTGTCGCTGCGATGCCTCGCGCGATTCAGATCACGAGATGAAATTTCAGCTTTCGCAAATGGAATATGTGGCAGTTATTTTTTAATTTTTTGAGACACTTGCTTAATGATTTGCTTGAGAGATGTATTTTGTGTTAGATATTTTTAAATAATTTTAAGAAAAATGTTATGAATCAGTAACATTTTTTTTTAATTTGACTATGTAAGTCTTTGAGATACGAAATTAGTAAAGAGTTGATGATTTCGGTTAATAAATCAGATAATTACTTGAAAGGTGTTCCGTGGATAGTAAAAAGTAAAATAGTAAAATAGTAAAAAGATTACTAAATATTGTGTGATTAGTGAAGTATCCCTATACGATATGCGGAAAATAAAGTTCATCTTAAATAAATTGAACGCTGTAACAATATAGCAATAATTGAACTCTTGAGAAGTGGTGTTTCTTTCCTGCGTGATATTATAGTAACTTATAATAATTCTTTATAGTTCTAAATATCTGAATTTTTACTCTAAAATTACTATCGTTAGCAAGTGAATAAATTATAATTCCTTCTAGCAAAATTACTGTTTTGAATATGGGTCACATTATTCCGCGGAGTTCCATTCGCGGGGGTAAAAGCGCCCTATTGAAGGACTAATTTGGTACTACCGGGGGATGTACATTGCCCATGCATATTGCGGCAGATTGCAGGACTAATATACGCTCTCAGAGATAGGAGTATTCTTTTCTCTCCGTGTAAGTGTGTCTGTACAAATAGTGATCTATGAATTTGCCAGTCAGTATATTACTATTCCCAAGAGATTTCGGAACGCTATGAAATGCATTTAGGATCTCAGATAATTCGAACACGTTCATTTATTTTATTAATATAAAAAAAACTTAAATATAATTTGAAAATAGAATTTAAAGACTACACAAAATCCAACTAAATATCAAAATTATCAATAAAACAGTATCAGTGGACTTCCTGACTTCATTTCTTGGTTAAACGACGAACTTCAAGATATTCCACGCGTCTTTTAAATGTTGAATTAATAAATTTTTTTATAACTTATTTTGATTGTGTATAAAGTACCGTTAAAATTAATCACAAAAGATCTTTAACTTGTTTTACTTCAACCGAGGCATTAATATTCGGTTTCCGTTTTTGTGTACAAGAGGTAAACTCGTGAAAATATTATTTTGATGAATTTCAAGTACAAAAGCTCGACTTGTTTATAGCCTTTGCTTTAAATCGTTGCCGTGACAGTTTCAAAGTCGTAACAATGGGTGCGGAATACAAAATGTTGGAAACTGGGAGAAGAGGAAATTGACTTACCGATGGAAGGAAATCAAAATGTCGGCACTGTCACTATTCAGTTCCTTGAACGTGAGCTTGGAATTTTTCGCCCACAGGTCGAGAGCCCGACTAAGCTCCCGCCGTATGCCACCAGTATCTAGACCACTTGGCTGCGACCTCAAGCTGTTAAAAAGAAATAAAAAGTGTTATTCGGATTGTACGATCTTAAGAAATTTATGGTTATAGATACACGTTATTATTATTTTATTTATATGAGTATGACTAATTTTTTTATTTATTTGTCACTAGACGGGTTAAAAGTCCATTATAAATTGAATATAAATACGGGGGAAAAATGAAAATAAACTTAGAAGTTTATTTTAGTTTTGAAAGCTCTAATTTCATCAGTAATTAGTCCCTTTTGCTGGAAAAGTGTTCCAAAATATTTTTAGATGACTGGTTGTGGAATGAGATCCAGTATTAGATATAGACATTATATGATGTTTGATAATATCAAATATATTTATTATCTTTTGCGATGAAACATTCGCACCAAAAATCCACAAAAATATAAGAATTTCATTCTTTAGTATTCCTTGCATCCACGAATTTTCGTGGAATTTTGTTGCAAACGGACACGGCGAATAAAGCCGCGTAAGTTCTATCCACGCAAGTTCTTCAGCCACGCAAGTTTTATCCTTACGAAAACGTGACCCTCGAAACTTCAGAAATTAATCGCCCGGGGCTTGCGGTGCGGACGTAAAATACGACAGTTCGGTTGCGGTCACCTAGTCTCGAAGGAGCCAGGGGAAAAAAGGGAGGTGACCATCGTCGCATGGTAATTAGTAAGCGCGAATTAATTAGAGACAGCAGATTGAAGTAATTGCGAGGGTCCGGTAGCCGCGCGACGCCGCCGCCGCCGCAGTCATTAGCAGTTGCGCCGGGCGCTTAAGCCGCTCTTTCTCGGCCGCGGATACCTCGGACTCGCGCGAGAATGGAAATTAATAGCCGGCTTTGGATGTTACCCGCCGAATCGTGCGCCCGGAATCTCGCTGGACGACGCGCGCGAACACTTTTCCGCCGCTCGAGTAATTCGAGTCGAAGCGGGAAAAGTGGCCTTTGCTCGTTTCAGACTTTCGGCGACACTGTCATTTTGTTAATTATACATTGACTATCTGATTTAAATGTACGAGAAGATCCTATTACTGTCTGTAAAGTTACTTTTTTCTTTCCAAGATACGTACGTGATTGAACTACCTATATTATACAAGTAGCAGCAATATTTCAAAACTAGAATTAGGGAAACTAAATGAGATTTACATCGTAACAAGTGTTAATTATAATTTTAGTTGCATAATACTCGTACAATGTAATATTCCAATGTTCTAGTATCTTTTCGACACGTTCAAAACAGATTAGTAAATTTATTTGTAAGAATCAACTGAAAAAGTATGCTTTAAAAAATTATTTACTAATGTTATTATTATTCATTTTAATTAAACTTGATTCCAAAAATTTCAACAGGAATTTGAAATACTTTAAGTGTTTTGGTAGTAATTATCATTAAGCAGGCGGCCGCATCAGTTCAGAGTGAGTCAGTAGTAACAGCCGAATATGGTAAGACATTTCTTTTAAACTTGCAATAGTTCTAAATATTGTCATAACTAATTTTTCTCTTATTAACAATTTATAATTAATAAATACTACTTCTAAAAAATACTATTTTGGTAGTAATGATTATTAAGCAGACGGCCGTATCAGTTCAGAGTGAGTCAGTAGTAATAGCCGAGTATGGTAAGACATTTCTTTTTATAACCTTACAAACTTGCAATAGCTCTAAATATTGTCATAACTAATTTTTCTCTTACTAACAATTTATAATTAAAAAAATACTACTTCCACATTTAACGAGAAAGAAAAATCAATAAATTAAGTATTAATTTCATTCCTAAGCAAACTTTTACAAGCAATGAAATCTATTTTCAGCTTGTTGAACTTGCTCAGCTGCAATCCGACCTGCACTTATTTCTTTATCGCGTCTTCGCTGCCATCAATCGCGAACACAGCGCTGAAAGTATAACAAATATAAATAAAAGATCGCGCTCTGTGCAGCGGATAAAAAGTTTCGCGCGCCACGGTGAGGAATGTCCGGGGGTGCGGGGGAGGATAATGCACCGAGTTCGAGGCGCAGAAAGACGCGCGTCGGGTGTCTCGATGCAATCGATACAATCAATATTTACATTAAAAAGAACAAAAGACGACAGAGACGGAGGCGGTAAAAGGATGAGGGAGGGGTATATACGGAGGAGGCCCGTTTCGACGGCGAAGACACGAAGACGAGAAGACTGCGCTCGAGGCGAGATCCGAGCTTACTCCGCACTTGGAAATAGAAACGAAGGGAAAGTAAGAGAGAGAGAGAGAGAGAGAGAACATTTTATTATTTTCAGGAAAATTGTCTAACGGCTGTGTTGGCGTGGGAAAAAACTTTTGATTATTTTTTCGTTTTATCGAGTGCTTCTTTTGAATAAATTGCAAACGATTTATTTAGAACTTGACATATTATCGGATTCTTGAGAAGAAGATCAAACGAGAATACAGTAGTTTGTTTATTACGAAAATATACCATTTTTGTTCAAAACAACGACTGCAATTTAACAAAGGAATCCTTAAAAGCAGTTAATCCTAAACTGGCTAGGAAAATGTGTCATGTTAGATATCCTTTAGGAGACGAATTTTTTTTAAACTTTGGGTATCGTTTTACTGTATTAAAATATGATAAAAGCTCAATTTTGAAGATTCTACCAATGGAAGTTTCACAGCTGGAGTTCACTAATTCGTAAGTTTAAATTATTGTCATTAAAATTTTTAATTTTTAATTATCGGCAGGATAGTTTTTATACTTTTATTTTATATTTTGATGGGCTCTGCATATCTTATACAGCTGAGGTAATAATGGAAAATAAAATTCAAGGTTTTAGCGAAAAAGCGAACTTGTAGCTTTGAAAAATTTGAGCGTTGCACCCAGAAAATTTGATATCCTTCATAATAAAGACGTTACAACGATATTACAAAAAACGTTACACAAAGTTTGGATAAAATCCGTGAATCAAATGTAATAGTAGAGTCACTCTAATAAAATAGAATCCAACATTCAGTCCTAACAATAGACAGTGCAAATAGCAAACGCGTAATTGTTTTATTAAACTGCTCGCAATATCGTTAAAAAAAGAAAGAGGACCCGTCGAAGCAAAGAAAGCGCGTCCCGCAATCTAAATTGCGCTAATTCCCATTTAATTCAAGAGCGCGCCCGTCAGTTTGAAAGCGGCTCCGCTAAAGCCCCGCCGAAACAAACGCGATTCACGGCGAACAATGGCGTCCGGCCCGTCGACTGCAAAATAAAAAAAAAACGCGTTGAAAAGAGGAGTCCGCGCGGCGAGTCGTCCGTTCGCGCGGCTCGCGGTCTGCGGACACGCCGGAGACAGGCGGCGCGCCTGCCGCTGACAGGAGGCGCTCCGCGCGAATTGACGTGCCCCGCGACCGCGAGAGCCCGAATCGCCCCCCGCGGGGGGGTACGCGCGCCGGTCGCTCCCGTCGAGTGGCGCGAATTCGCGCTGGAGTGGCCGGCTTCGACGAGCGAAAATTTAATAAACACAGCCCTCGAGCGTGTCTTCCGCAATTTTGCGTCCGGGCAATTTCGAAACTGTCGAGAGGCGCGCGCGCGACGCGAGGCCGAAGAAATCCGCGTGTCCTCTCCAGCCGTGACGCGGGGGCCCGACACGATCGAGTGGCTGTTTGATCCCCGGAGGGGGCGGCGGAGCAATCGAGCCGATTGATCGAGGGCCGCGAGCGCCCACCTCCCCCGTCGCCCCTCCGTCGGCTGCGCTCGACGCTTTTTCGCGCGCGCCCGTCAATTAACCTATATTCCTTCTTTCAAATTGACTCGTTAGCGAGAGCGAAGCGCCGATGGGGGACTGGGGGTGGAAAAGGAGCGACCGATTGCACCAAGTTTTCAGGCGGAGGGGCGCCCCGGACAAAGTGCTTTCAGCGCGACGCAATTATTTGCGACGCGTTTGACGATCAGGTTTAACGATGTTTTTGTTTCGACGCGTCCGCGATCAAACAGTTACTCGTATGACCATTTCGATCGTTTTTTTTTTCAACAAAAGAGGATTAATTTGAAAAGGTTGGAAACTCGGGGTTTTTTCAGCGACGGTAATGAGTCAGCCGGGGGTCGGTGATACTCGCGGATTGGGAATTATAACATACCTACTCGACGTATCGATGAGTTTAAATAATTTAATTTGCATGAAGTTTTCGTGTTAATTTATTATTTATTTAACTGAATTTGTTCGATATTCCTATAAAAGAAATATGAAAAAAATTGTCATGGATTCGTCACTTTTTCATTATTTTTGAGCAT
Organism: Eurytoma adleriae; assembly: GCA_900480045.1. Classification (NCBI taxonomy): domain Eukaryota; kingdom Metazoa; phylum Arthropoda; class Insecta; order Hymenoptera; family Eurytomidae; genus Eurytoma; species Eurytoma adleriae. Next base: position 10,449 of record UXGC01000207.1, read on the forward strand.
TAATTATTTAACGAAGGAATAGCCCTGACGAATAATAATAATCAATCGTGAAACATTAATGGCCTATAAACGAGTCATTTTATTAAACTGATTACTTGTTATCCAGAAATTGAGAAAGTAACAACGATGTTTGTCTTGATACTATGTGAGATTCATAAATACCAGAAAGTTCTACTGATATACTATCTGCAAAACTTTTTCAACGATAACGCGAATACGTAGCAAGATTTTTTATAAAAAGATGATATCTAGAATAGACAGACAGATCAGATAAAAATTCCAATTAAACAAATTCGGAAAAATTATGATGATAAAATTTTTTTGATATTTTTCTCACAAGTAGAATACTTTAATTGCGTTATTAATATATCGAATTCATTTTTAATTTTGTGAGATGCTGAATTTTAAAATGACAGTTAATCATCAAATATAGATGAGTACGTGAAAAGCAATATTACTATTATACATGGCAACAATCAAAACAATGTTTGATTTCAGTAATAAGTAAATTTTCAACCAAATTGTTTAAAAAAAATTACAGCAAGTACCTATAGTCGCGGATTATCGTCTTTGTCGTAGAAAATCAAGTAAACAAATAATTGTGCCGCTCAATTAATCCCCTAAAATGATGCGCCACCAGTTCGTATCTTCCCCGGCGATCGAGCAAACGATAAATCAAGCGATCCAAGTAAAAACCGAGCTTTACGCGCGAACGCAGGCGCCAGCACTTGGCGCGACTCGCTCGAAATAGGTCGGCAGTTCGCCCGACTCCCCGACGTGAACGCAATAAAGCGCCAAAGTGGCGGCGAGATGTAAGCCCACCGGGGCCACCTGCTCAGCCTGCCTGGCGCGCATATAACGGCCTCACGTGCGCGCGCGAATTTGGCCCGGGCCGCGTCAGTCTCGCGGCGCGTCGCGCGGAATCCTCCGGCGCTGCCTGACGTCGTAAAAATACCTCACCCCCGCGCCTCGCCCACCTTTACATCCGCCGGCTCGCGCTTTATGCTTGCGTTAAATTTTCATCGGCGTCGCTCACGTTCCAGCCTCTGTAACTGCGCGCGCGAACTTTGCTATTACAACGCATCCAGTCGCTCGCGGAAAGCGACGGAATTGATATACCTCCCGCCTATTCCGCGGAAAATAAAAGAGAGACCTGGAAATCGATCTGGTTTATGGAGTTTCATATGGTGTGCAGTCAGTCAAAGAAAGGTGGAGCTTGCTTGACTAGAGAATTTCGGAATTTACCTTGTAAATTGGAATCGTCGTTTTCATATTTTGAAACAGCAAACACTTTGGTGAGCAGTTAAAGCGTTGCCATATGTTCAGCAGTAAAGCTGTGCAACGCAGAGATCATCTGCTCTGAAGGAAATTTTTATTAAAAATTGCCGTTGTTTTGACGGTATATATAGACTTTGTGGTCTCTACGATATAAATTTCTTCTTTTTATATTAAAATTTATTTATCAAGAGATTCTCCCCTAGATTACTTTATCTAAAACTGTAGAAAATACTTTTAATTTCTTGTAACTGAAGTATCCGCAATGATTTAAAAATTTTATTACAAGTTTCCGTTAAACAAATTACTGTATACTTTGTACATTTTTTACTTCCTCAACCCGTGCTCCTCTCACGAAACGAAAGCAGCTTCAATATCGCGGATGGAGCGAAGAAAAAAAGAGGCGATATAAGCGGCCGCGCGAATCGAACCCGGCTCTAATGAAAATCGAGGGAGCGCGAGCGCTCGGGCTCCGCCGGGCGTGTAACCCTGTTGCGTCGGCGTCGCCAGCTGCCTCTCCTAAATCTCGAATCTTTCGCCTCCGGCCGGCCGGCAGCCTCTTTCTCTGTTATTAGTGGAATCGCTCGGGGAATTTCAATTTAGCCTGTGATTACGAGACATTCCGATTACCCGCCCGTCCGACGATTAGAGCCCCCGCGCGTCACCTCTCGCGCCTTTGTGACCCCCTCCGGCTGCATCGCCGGCGGTCGAGCCGCGCGATGCACGCCTCCGCGCCCGCGGCGGCCCCTCTGCGCTTGCCTCGAAGAAATTCATAAGCGCGCGTTTCGCCGATGAAAAATATTTCGGATTCTGGATGTCCGGCGGTGACTGTATAGTGATAAATTCATTACGCTGAGATTAAAAATTGTCGTACTGTACACTGTAAAAAGTGGGTAGAAAAGTTACTTTCTTTTGCGTAGTAATGGGGTGATCGACATTCGATTTCTTAGCAACTTTTACAATCTATGATTATTTAAGGTTAAAAATTTTACATCTGCACGTGCGATTATCTTGAAATGATGAAAGATTATCTACTTATCGCTTCATTCTAGTTAATAATTTTGGAGGCTATTTTACTAATACAGTATTTACTAATAAATTTTAGAGTAAATTCCAACAAAATTTGACCAAACTGTTATATTTCGAACTGAAAAAATATATTAATTTTCTCCAAACGCTGCATAAAAGTCATAGTTAGGAATCTGCCAAGCTGGCGACAATATTCCTTGATTTTTTAAAATCCAAAATAAATTTTTGAAAATCATATGTTCATAACGGTGCAAAAAAATATCAGTAATTCAGTAATGATTGGAGTAATTAAAAAAATGTTCAATATACAGATTTAAACTTACAATAAGTATCAGATAACAAATATGACAGTAACAAGATAACAACAAAGTATCAGATCGACAATTACCTCTGATTTGCCGATAATTTGCTGTGATAGTTAGAATAAAAAGTAAGCCAATATCAGTAAAGTAATCTGCTGATACGGCGAAGCTAAATTTCATTTCGTTAGTAGCACTTGCACGTTCCTTGAAGAAGAACTTGGAAGTATACTTAAAAATTATTTACCAACATTCGAAAATCTTATACAGTCAGTACACGGTCAAAATGTTTCTCAAATTAGTTATCATAATTTCCGTAATAATATCGATTGACTGCAAACAGTCGTTCATCATACAAGGGCCAGGCTGGAAGAACGAAATTCAAAAATGCGCAAGTGGCGGTGACGATAGCCACACCTACGATTTCAACATTGGTACTTTGGGTTCAACCGGATTCAAATATGAGGACTTGAACACGTTTACGCTCGTCAAAGCCCATGGTTATATGGAATTACGTACGAAGTCATCTGGCAGCGAGAAAAAGGAGGTCATGCCTTTGACGGAATATGTTGAAACTAGCAATTACAAAAGCTTTTCGGAAACTTGGAGAGTTGCCACGACTTCGGGATGGGCCGCGCAGACAGTAGCGATTACTTTGAATATTAAAATATACAAAGAAGGTGCGATCAAATTGAGCAGTTACGTGTACGCAGGTTCATGGGGGGCAGTCACGTGTGCTTGGACGAAAGCATTCGTCGAGTCGATTGAATTAATCAACTGATGGATTTCTAACAATCATTATTGGCTGATATTTTTCTATAAATTGTTGTATCGTTGATGTGTATTCATTTTACAATTCTTAAAAAAAGTTTTATTTACTTTTTAATATGTCAAGCCATATTTATTTGTGAAATTGACTGTTATGAAATATGAATTTAATAAACATTGTTTACAACAATTAAAGTTTGTCGTTTTCTACTCATTACAAACTTGAATTACATCCCTTAACCAACTTTTTTCACATTCTAAGTTTTTCGTTTTTACAGTGTAAGTCGTTGATCAAGTGAATCAAATTTAATTTATCAAGTCTTAGTCATTTTATTTTCAACCTTTATCAAATCCCGCATGTGGTTTAAAAAAACTTGGAAAGTAGATCATTTAAACGGTTTCATAAAATTGAACTTTTGATGTTCACAGGTGCGTTTAGACGATGCCCTATTTTTTTTAAGAATTTGAAACTACAGCAAATTTCAATTGTTTAAAAAGAAAAGTGAGATTCCTTCATAATTCAATGCAACAATTACTTTTTCAGACTGAAATGATAAAGAATCAATGATATGATATATCAAATGATAAGTGAATTCAATTGAATTGATAAAGGTATAAATATAAATCATTTAAAATCGCAAAAGTTTTCTTATTTATTTAATTAAAAACACTTATATTTCATTATCAATTCGATCTTAATTAAATTGAACGAATCATCACAGTCGCACGTTACGGAAACAAAATTAATAAAAAGAAAGCGACGTTTTAACCATAAACATTTTCCCAAACTTTCACAAAAATTCCCAGCATCCCATCGCGAACAATAGGTACACCTATTTCTTCCTGATATAGGCTCTGCGCGCGACGGGCCCCGGGAAATTTGCGAAACTACGTAAACGAGCTCGTGAAGTTAAACAAAACGAGGTGGGCGACGATCGGCGCTCAAAGTGCGGGGTGCAATCGCGTTTGAGCTCAACTCCGCGGTAAGCAGCGCGAGAGCGACAGTGGCGTTTTCGCGGCCGAGCTTTGACGCCCGGAATGCGATTGGGTGGACGACGCCTCGGTCTATTTGAGCGGCCGCGCGGAAGCGGTCGGGGGGGTGAGCGCGGGCCTCTCCCGCGGTCAAGACAATGGCCGGAAAATACGGGATAATCGCCGGCGGTGCGCGCGTCCGGCGAGGGCCACTCGATTGATGCTCCTTTTGGATTTGCGGTCGCGGCCAACGGGCGGACGGTAATTTCGAGTATCCCAATTCGGCCCTTTCTGGCGGTGTGTTTGCACGCACGCCTGAATGTTTATTGTGCATTGTCTTGGGGATTAGTTTGCCCGATCGCGTTCTAATGAATCCGCACGCGAAAATTAACGTGGAAGGTATTTCTCGGCGAGGTCGCTGCGAAGGGGGATGAGTTTTAATGACGCTTTTGAATATGAAAGTAAACGGAAATTTCTGGAATGGTTGAATTGTTGTTCATGTAATTTTTGCTTTCAAATTTAACACATAATTATAAAAATGCTTTTGTGTGTATGAAAATCGAGGTACTACACGGAGAGCCAAAAATTCTTTTAAATAATGTTCTTATATTTTCATCATCAATGCTAATTTACTAGTTTGTTTCTGACTCAATTTTATCAAATTTCACAAAATCAACGTTCGAAAGTAGTGGAACCGTAAATCAAAATTATATAAAAATATAAAAGAGGACAAAAATGCTTTTGAAAAATGTTCTTGTGACTTCACCATCAATGACAATTTACCAATTTTTCTGTCGTAATTTAAGTGTCACGGAATCTCCACTTCAAAGTACTGGAGGCATAAATAAATTTTGCAAGAGAGATAAAACATTCCTTATCGCTTACGTAGAATCTAATGTAATTGCGTCGATTAAAGTCGACAATAAGTTTTGCTTTACCAGCCCTTCTAAATACTTTAAATCTTTAATATTGAACAATTAAAAATAAAAGAACTTAGATTCTATAAAGCTACGAACCTTTTGCTTGTTCTTTCTATCCTCCGATTCAGTAGTACTACCCATTCGACTCAATCTCGAAGAAATTCAATAAAAAAAATTGGTAAAATCCCAAAAGCGAGAGAGATAATAACGGGCCAAGCGGAAGGGAGCGCTTAGCGAAGGTGACAGTGTCACGCGTGCGCCGCCAGGATATATTGCGCCAAGTCCGGGCGGCGCGGGGGTGTCGCGCGCGTTTCTTGCGCGCCACCGCCGCCGCGTACCAGCTCCTCCGCTTGTACTTGGGGGAGAGCAAAAGTCGCGCGCTGGCTGCGACTGACGTGTGTATCCCCGATTTTGCTCGCCGCGCCTTATACCCCCCCGACTCGCGCTCGCTCCTCTAACTTCGCGCGCTTCCGCCTCTGCCCCGAGCGCTTTTGTTTCACCGGGCGCGCCTACGTACCTCTTGCGGATTCTTACTTTGGAGGAGGTACCTGGAGGCTTGTTCGACTTCTAGTGCGGCTGCCAGATATTATTTGAAATCTAGGTACACATTAAATTTATTTGCGTGCAATTTCGTTTAATCTCTTCTTTGCTCTTGTGTTTTTCATTCATAATTAGATAAAAACGTAAAATTTACTAGAAATGTAAGAAATTTTAAACCTATGTTTGGATTCTATATTTTTGTATAACTATATCGATTGCAGTGTATAAGGACTTTTTAACGATATTAATGATTTGCCAAAGGTTATTTTGTACAAAAAACATTACAAATTCAAAACAAGTATTTGATTCAAGTTTGTTATTTTCTTGATTGATGAACTTTTTTTGGTAGCATAATTGTGATTATTAAGTGAATTTATTATTACTAATTTTTAATCTCTTATTACCCGTCAATAGTCTTTTCTTGGTTTTCAATCCAGCACTAGTTTTTAGAAAGCAAATTTAATCAAATTATAGTTTATTCGACAAATTCGATCTTTTGCGGTGCAAACAAAAAAATTAACATGCTATACAATAACATACTATATAATAAAAAGCAATTTGCGATTGCAATATAAGCATCGACAAGGTTATTTTTAACCGTTGTCGAAAAAAAAGATTAAATTGGAAAGTAAACGATTTGCTTTTACCGAGAGCGACGAAAAAAAAAAGAAGAGAAGCGTAAATTAGGGTGGATTTATTTGAAGTCGTTGATCAAGGACTTTTTTCCGGGTGACCCGATACTTTGTTTATCCACTTTCAGTCTCTTTCCGCGGTACAAAGCCCCGACCTCTTTTCCCCCGGCCGTGGGGGCTTCGGCGCATTTGCTCACAGCGATCGGTAGCCAAAGTGACCAATCCCGAGGACAGGGGGGGGCAAAAAGTCGTTGACGTCCGCTGTTTCGTGCGTTTTTTTTCGCTCTCCCCTCGCGCCGTTCCCCCCGTTACACCTCTATTTATGCGCGTCCGTCCATTTCCGCGCCGTGAATTTTTACGATTCCCGTAATAATAAAGAGATTCAGAGGAGAATGGAGAGTTTATGGCCCTCGTGGACCATTCGAATTTTCGTTTAAATGCCAATAATCCACACTCGCGCGAACTCTCGAAACGGTTTTGCATGTTTACGATGGTCATCGCTCAAACTGGTATTGTGAATTTGCGATGAAAGCAAAAGCAGGCATGTTTACGAGGCAGAAAATCTCGCGATGCTTTCTTCTAAATAAAAATGATAAATAATGCAAAGCTCGCGTTTATCGGTGTCGCTCGCACCGGGCAATATGGCAATATGAAGAGCGATGTAAATGAAAAAGCTTGCGACGACGCTGTCATTATACCGGATTTAATGCCTCTCTTTAATGGCAGAAATAGTCAGTACAGACCTTAAACTAGTAAATATAATTCAATTTCTCATCGTAAAGAAATTTAGCATTTCTCGTTATAACTTGAAGTGTAGGTATACGTACAAGTTTATTTCCTCTTTACAATACGTCGTTCACTTTTAATGAGTCGCGAGTTCTTACCTGAAACAAACAAAGAAATAAAAACAATTAAATAATGTAAAACACAATCAATATTAATGATATTCTGAAGAAATACAATGGCCACAACGCAAGCGAATTGCGCGATACAAATGACATTTGCATAATTAAATCAAATCTCCGCGCGATTAATTTTGAGCACCAGGGCATGGAATAGAATAGTCATGAAATAGCAAACGTATGGAAATTGTGCCGAAATGCACTCGCGAAACTGGGATTTTTAGTGCAGCACTAGACGCGGTATAATGTGGTGCGCGATATTTCGATGTGTGAGGCTTTGATCGTTTTGCGGTTAAGTCGAAACTGTTGCGCGTCCTCTCTAGAGCTTGCTTTTAGTGCTTGTAATGATAATGTCAACGAAAGGCAATATGAACGTTATGTTTGGCTTTAAACACTAATGAAATATTCAACGGAGGTGAATAAGTCTGCAGCTTTAGTTTGTTCACTTATTTGCGAATATTAAATAGCATGGTACTTTATGAAGGTAGTTTAGGATGAATTCGTAATTAAATCTGTAAATAAATGAATTCATAAAAGTGACACGGTAAATATGATAGTTTTTCCGCAAAGTAATCGAGTATCGATACCTTAATGCGATTTTCGGTTTGCATTCAGTGTCTTAGCTTTGAAGGATTTTACTTTAAGTAGTAAGAGGACGGGTATTGTCAGACACGAGTATAAGTATATAAGAGTACGATGCAGTGATTTAAGTTTTTCATAGATGTAGTATTCATGTATAAAATTATCGACTTTTAGTAATTTTTAATATAAAAATATTAATCCGTTGTTTATTAGGTATTTTTATGCCTGTGTTTTTGTCTATCATGTAAGGCATGGCATGACTTTATTCGTAGAGAATTGTTGATCTTTTTATCATGGTACAGTTGTTGTTTAAAATTTAAGAATTTATAATCATTTTGGAAAGTCTGTTCTTTATTTAACTGAATTAGATTCTGGAACACGTTTCTTCCACTTATTACATCTAATAATGGTGAGCACTTTTCTGAATAAAGCTTAAAGCTTCCTTACTTACTTTTTTTCGCTATACTATTTTAGGTTCTACGTTTATATTTTATCTGAAAATTTGCATTTCTTTATTCTTAATTTGATAAATATTATTTTCAGCTCTATATAGGACGTTGCTGTTTAAAATTCAATTTCCAAGGATAGATGCAAAGCCATTAACTTGAAAAAAGCTATGCATAGGATGCAAAAGAGCATTTACAGTAGTATATAAAGTAACTTGAAGTACACGACATGAAAAATCACAGGGCAGAAGAGAAAAGTCTAGGATAGAGCGAAACAGTATATGAGAGAAACACGAGGAAAAAAGTAAAGAGCGACGTGAAAAACGATGGCTAGAATGGAGTTTAAAAGAGAGAGAAAGAGTTTGATAAAGTTACAGCAGTGGCAGAAAAAAAATTTAAAAGCGGAAAAACTGAGTAAGTGGAGCTCGTAAAGTTTGCAAGTCATCGTATAATTTAGTTAATTCAATGAACGAAACAATCTGCGCCATTATAATGCAACAATTTTAAAAGTAAAGATACTTTTTTTATTCCTCGCTTTTTACGGTGAATTCAATCTGCTAGATTCATTTACACTGTTACTTGATAGCTACAAAATCCACTCGAAAGTTTATTTTTAAAGCTGAAATATTTAGAAAATATTCGCTTTTACAAGAGTTTTTCATGGAAAGAATTTTATTATTAAAATTATTAAACAAACCACAAAAATGTAGATAAAATGCTTTATATATTGTTTAAAATATGATAAAAAATAATAAATAAAAACATTAATGAAAGAGTTAAAATGTAATTAAAAAACTTAACTAAACTATATGAAAAATGAAAAAATTGTTATTTAATTCTGTTCTCACTCTTAATAAAAAAAGTTACTTAATTCTTCAATGTAGTTAGTAATAAATCACCTAAAGTAAAGTATCGATTCAACTGACCCCAAAACCATTTTGAATGCTCCTCATTACCCAAACCGAATTTAAGTAGATCCGAGCCACGCGAAAAAGGAGCGCAGGGGAATGCGCCACTGCGAACTGATGCCTCGCGTGTTTGACCTGCGTGCCAAATGAGCGTCGGGGATCTGCATACACACCGACCCATTTCCCGCTGAAAAAAAAGAGGAACGAAACGAGCGTACACGGCGAGGGCGCGCGGCGCTGCAGCAAACATTCGCGAGAAGTCACGCGGGTATGATCGCGAGGGAAAAAAAGGTGATGGATAGTGGCGACCGGTCGAGGGGCTCCGGAGCTTATTCGCGTTCGAGCGGAATGGAATTTCAAATTTTCGCGCTGCCCGAGATCCGAGCGGGGAGAGCTTTATGGAGCCTGAGTCCCGCACTTGAATTTTTGAGGCGGCAGTTGCACAATTTTGTTATTTCGCAAAGCGAAAGCGAGATGAAAAATGCAGCGGCTTCTTACGCGGGCGCCGGTAATTTATTCGCATATTAAATTTGAAAAACAGTCCCAGGATATGACTGCGATAAATTTTGGGAAGTGCGCGAATTTAGCTTCTTTGTGCGCTAACAAGGAAGTCGGCTTGGGCTGAGAAAAAAAGAAATTGAATTTGGTAATTGGAACACAAAAGTTTTTTTTGTCCCTTTGTTTCCGCAGCGAAAAGGAAGTGCTTTTAAGACAAATTTTATTTTCGCGGTAGCCGCGACGAAAGTAAATGCGGGCGATGAAATGCACTTTTGTATTTGAAAAATTCCCGGAGAGTGTCCCGGAGAAGTAATCCCGATACTTCTTCATTCGACTACTTACTCGGGAAAAAAACTTTTTGACGCATTAGAACTTTTACTCGCAAACTTATTGAATAAAATATCGAGACCGTTTACCAACTTGAAGAGGCACTTCTGAGGGCTTGACAATAAAACAAACTCTAAAGCAGTTTTCGTGTCGTTCTGAAGAATCTTAAATTATCGAAACTCGTTTTTTTGCGTCACATCGTTATTTATTTATGTATTTTTTTTTTACCGAAGTGGAATATTTTTATTATTGCGATAGATACGCGGCCATAAAGTAAAAAAAAATCGGATTCTTTCCACGCTAAAAAAAACGGTTCAAATATATACCTGGGCGATCATGAAATTCGAATGAGAGCCTGCCGTCAGAAGTGAATTCACGTTTGCGCTTTATCCAAATATATCTGTGGGGTGGAAACGTCGAGGAAGAGAGTATCCGCATAATATCCGCAAGCGAAATGTGCTTGCGAACGGTATAATGCAGCGGCGAAGATTAAATGATACGCGTCACAAGATTTATATGCGAATGACTTAATTTGTTTTTTATTACCTTCAATTAATAATAATTATTGCGAAAAATTTATAATAAATTCTGTCATCGATACGAATTTTGAAATTAATAAATAAATAAGCGTTACTGGAATATATACACCAGCGATATTAATTAATTCAACGCAATGCGATGGTTATTTAAAAATATTATTATGATGTCTTCTATTCTAAGTTTCAAATAAATTTTATAAATAAGTATTTAGTTAGTAAATTTATGTACTTTCTAAAATTTAATTAGAGAAAAATCATTAAAAATTGTGTAATCCACTAAAAATTAGAGGAATGGTATCTACTAAATGATCATTTGGTGGAGCACGTTTCACTAAAATACACTAAGTAAAATACACTAAAATTTATAAAATAAACGCCAGAATTTCAATAAATCGTTTCAAATTTGTATTTCTGTCAATTCGGAGCTTACATATCCAGTTTATTTAAAAAACACTAAGGAAAAGGTGCATTTGAATTTCTGAAGGATAAAAATACTCGTTGAATTTCTCGAGCGCAGTTAAAGGGGAGACACCTCGAAAAGCGCCGGTGCGGCACATTTGACCAGCGCAGCTTTCAGGTGCGACTTGCGGACGATTTAAAGGCTCGAGCGAATCTTTTGAGGGTCGCGTAGATTCTGGCACATCGTTAAATAAATCGCGGTCGCGGCCAAGCTAGACGGATGAAATTGTCGGGATTGTAGATAAGGGGAGTGCGCGAGGAGAAAGGCCGCGGAGCGGATAAAATATCGCGGCCGAGAAAATGTTCTTCACTTGTACGGCTTACACCGCGCCTTTATGCGTGAACAAATTTTCAATTATCCGCAAAGTAATATTCAGTAATAAGTATGTATGAGCATGAAATAAAGATGTATTACTGGTACGCGAGAGTATCAATACCTTAATGCGATTTTTGGCTTGCATTCAGTGTCTTAGCTTTGAAGGATTTTACTTTAAGTAGTAAAAGGACGGGTATGGTCAGACACGAGTATGCGTATATAAGAGTACGACGCAGTGATTTAAAATTCTTTGCAGTTTCGAATTTCGGATGTTTTTTTTAGATTAAGCTGGTAGTTTAACAAGTTACTTTTTTACTTTTTTCAAATATCTGCAAAGTTTTTTTGCGCCGGTCGTTGTTCTGTGATATGCAAATTTTCTTTTATGTCGCATCCTATTTGCATTTGTAAGGGTTAAAAGCAACCTTAAAACTTGCAGTTTGACCGAAGGAAAGTTAAACACTTTATAACAAAAAATTATTCACCCTGCCCGTGTCGCTTATGAAAATGTCGCTTTGCCCTCGCCGTAACTTGAATATTCATAGAAAATTTTTGAAAAAGTAACGACAACCAGGGGAGGGCCACAAAAAAGCCATAATTTCCCATGAATATTTCGCGAATTTTATCAAAACACTCCACTTCCAGTGCTCTCGAAAAATTTGCCACTTGCGAAATACGCAACAGCAATTACGCCGGTGAATCGTCGAGCGAAAGTTCGCCTGGGGTATACACACGGCGAGGCGTTAAATCACCGCGAATTTCGTCGCGTCGTCTTCGCGCGACCTCCTCGTTATCCGGTACTTGGAGAGATCGTCGATTGCGCGGCGCGAAAAAGAAGGAGGCGGGCGGAATATTTGCGGCTTTCTGGAGTAAGGGGAGGGGGGAGGGGCGCGATGGGTTATCGGGCGCTTTGGTCCGGGAGGCGAATTGCAGTTGGTCGTCGGCGATTGCGAAGATTCCCACGGAAGCCTGCAGTCGCTCGGAAGTTTCCTCGGGCTGCGGCGGACGGGATGAGCCTCTTTAAACTACCAGCCGCCGACAGGGCAAAGGTCGGCTTTGTTTGCCCGCGCGCTCAAGGAGTCTTGTGGATTCGTTTGGAAGTTGGCAAAGCCAAAGCACGATGTTCTCTTTTTGATCTTTTTTTTTAATTGACTGTACTTAGACTCATTCGGGGGGGAAATATTAGGATGGATCATCCATCAACTACTTCGTATAAGGAAAAATGTGTAGGTACACTTATAGAGAATTTTCCCGTAAAAAATTACGGTGAAGCTCACCGTAAAAATTACGGGAAAAAAAGTAATCGTGGGACGGTTTGACATCTTGGAAATTTATACGGGAAAATCATTGTAAATTTTATACGGAGCTTGCACGATATAAAAAGCCCCGCTAAAATTACGGTGAAGTTTTCGTAAAAATTATGAATTTTTTCCCGTAACAATTACGGAGCTTTTCGAATCGCGCAAGCTCCGCGTAAAATTTACAAAGATTTTCCCGTAAAAATGTCCAATATGGCAAACCGTCCCACGATTAGGTTTTTTCCCGTAATTTTTACGGTGAGCTTCACCGTAATATTTACGGGAAAATTCTTTCGGTGAAATACGCTAGGTTCGTCTGAAAAAGGCGGAGCAACGACTTGAAGATCATTATAGTAAATTCCACACGGAGAAAACTGTCAAATCGTTTGCTGCAAATAAAACATTCCGCGATATTTTAAGCATCGTTAATCACCTCTCCGCGCGTATCACAGCTGGTCGATAAAAAATAGCGCGTAACAATAAAAGTGCAGGAAGTATCTGAAAAAGTGGAGTGGCAGAGAGAAAAAAAAAGCAGGATTTACCGCGGCGCGGGCAATACCGAGAGCGAAAAAGCTCGTAGACAAGAAGCGTAGAGTGGAGGGGGTGGAAATGCGCGCTAAAAATCCGATATCGCAGCGGCATGTTAATCATCGCACTTTAAGTTCGCTGATAAAGTGATAACCCCAGGTGCGCCTCGCGCCCGCTCGGGCCGCCGCTAAACGGCCAACTTTCGTCGCCTCCATCTCCCCGGGAAAGAATAGAGGCCGGGGGGTAAATGATATATACACCCGAACTGCGCCACTTGAATTTTCCATATACCTATGTAGGTACAGGTGAGGAAAGTGACTCGCTGGGGAGGGGGGGAGGTCTTGAGCTATTCGTCACGTTCTACCGGGCTCGATCAAACTTTCAAACTGGAGGAATGAGCCGCGTCGGCACTCGGTCCTAAGTTTTACGATTAGTTCGGGGAATGGCGCGAGGAGGGGGGAGCTTTTCACGGTGGCCCTAGCGCTGGAAGGTTTAAATAGGGAGGGGCGCGCGCGCACCGGAAGTGCATTCACTGCATAGTCCGGGGGGAGTGTGCGCGTGCATGTATGAGGTGAGGCTCGGGTCGCGGGCGTAAAGATGCCACGCGGGGATACCCGACGTAACACGTCGCGGGTTCCGGAGTTTGCGTAGGAAGCTATTTTTTCCGCAGAATAGGAAACGTGCTTGGTTTATTGAGACTGTAAAATCGGGCTGGCTGTTATTTACGAGTTTGCGAAGCCCTTTTCTCGTATAAATGAATTATAGTTTTTCCCAAATGAAATTCCCTTTTTACGCGAGGTTTACTGCAAAAGCTTAGGCGTATTACTATTGGTTAATTCAATTTTTAACAGAATGTACGTGGAGATTTTTAATCAGCTTCAAAAGTTAATTTAATGTCATTTTAACGGAACGGTTGTCTTTTATTTGAATTTATCATGTATAAGATTTTGAGATTTACGATTTAAACTGTTTATGGTAAAAGAAAAAATATTAAAGAGTATATGTATAAGGAATTATAATTATGTTTAGTGAGTACATCCTTTATATTCGCAGTGACTGTTGTGTAAAAATAAAATTAATAAAAGTATTTACATATGATAAATTTAATTAAAATTTGTTTGAGAATAAATATTACTCAACGACATGCAACCAGTGAAAATCATAATCATAATTTTTTCAGTTTCCTGAAGCTTTTACCAATATTTCCATCCTTTTCGTTCACGCTTATTCCTCTGTGGTTTGAACTTACGATCTTCTACCACGTCTTATGCATTGTTCCACTAACTCAGCCTGATTTAAAAAGTGAATTTTTGGTGGTTGGTTTACGCTCTCCCAGTAAAATTTTTAAAATATAGGTCAATATTTTCGCGATTTTCTTAAAAGATTTCGCATGCTTTAGAAAAACGCCAATTCGCGATAAAAGTCATTTTAACCGCTCTAAAAAAGACTAAGCAATCGGGAAAGTTAATATCGAAGTCTTATTGCGCTCGCGCATTGGCGTTTTATTGAGGACATCGAGGAACTAATACCGGCGATCGAGCGCGGGTACCTCCGGCGGGAAACTTTTTTTTACTCCCGTTTTATAACGCGCGGCGCGCTTATAAATGGATATAAAGTGCACTCGAGGAAACAAGCTAAATTAAGCGAGCTATACATCAGCGCAAACACAGCGGGTCCGCGCGCGTGTAAACGCTTAAATCACCGAAGAATGAGCGAAGGACAAAACGCCGCGAACTCAGTGTCGAGCAAGCCGGAAACTTCCACCTCCCGCCCTCTCTATCGCTCCTGCCGCCGAAAGTCCAATAAACCTTAAAAGCTTCGCGGAGCTATCGTTTAACGCGTTTGTTTCTCTCTCGACGAGCGAGAGGGACGACGCGCCGTAATCCCCGCTACAAAGCGTCGGAGGCGCGCCCGATACGCTATCGACAAGCGCCCGAGGCGCCCCGGGGGTGCGGGTGGGGAGGGGATGAAAAAAAAGGGGGAGAGATCGAGGGAAAAATACTCCCCCGCGTAATTGTCGGTTAAGCCCGGGACGTTTCGCCGTCGCGGCTGTACCCTTTTAGCCGGGCGCCCGCCGTGGAAATAAATGCCCCGTCGAGTTCGGCCGGGCGCGAGACGCTCGCTCGAGTGGCCGCAATAAGTAATTGCACCTATCTAATCTTTTCATTAATTAACGGCTCCCGAGGAGCGGCGCGTCTTTGATTGTCTCGCGCGGGACCATAAGCTGCGGTATTAAGGGATCGATTGTTCCGCCGGCCGCGAGAAAAGACTTTCTTAAGTTTCTTTTGAGAGCTATTTTTATTCTTCGTCTTAATTAGCTGGATACCCTTTGTTCTCTTCTTGCGGATAAATAAGATGCGGGTAGGTAGAGTTTGTTGTTTTGAAATTTATTACTGATAAAAATTGCAATTTTTTCTGTGTATAATGAGGGTCGCTAGTTTGTAATAAGTAGGTCATTGCTTCTGAAAATTAAGTATGAATCTACTTACTCTTTAAGTTGCTTTTATTGAAAAATTTCCTATAAAAGGTAACGAAATCACACTATATAGGTGTAGTTTATTGAACAAAAGTTGAATATACGATTTCTATTCAATTTTGTTATGAAAAGAAGAGGTCAGGTAAATAAAAATTTATATGCAAGTGCATAAATCCTATACTCCCTTTAAGAAAAATCGAATTTTGGAACATTTTTTAAAAAGCAATCTATTAATTTAGTTGTCTGCGGTTTTTTAAATGTTGCTTTCTTCCGTGTTAAATTATTTATTGAAGAAATTAGTTTAGTTGAGTGTACCTTATATTTTGAAAATAAAAAACGAGCTTTACAAATTTACAAACCAAGATTATCGATCAAAAAACAATTATTATTCTTCATTAACACACAAAATAATAAATTTTTTTGTAATTCTAAATTATTACAAATTTCTCTATTTGTGTGCTACTTTAATGACAATCTCTATGTATTTATCATTAAATTTCTAGTGCACATCTAGATTTTTTACTATAGAACAGATTTAAAAAGTATTTAATTATTAGTAATTATTAGTAAAAAAAAATCCCTTCGTATTACTCGACAAATACATATAAAGATACGTATTTTGCACAGGAATAATTTCACTTCCGTCATTAAAATATTGATTGTTTCTTGTTTCACGAAATTAATGAATATGCATGTGAATCGCCATGCGAGTGCTCGCGTGCGACGTCATTTAACCGTATAATAAAATAACAATAATCATTCGACAAACGCGCTGAAATATTAATTACAGCCCGCAGTATCGCGCGTTTATCGCTTTAGTAGCATACTCGAGAGATTCAAAAAAAAAGGTAAAAAAAGCCGCGGCAGCCTTTTAAAAACACACTGTGGGCCAACTTTAATTAAGACGAAAAAAAAGCCGCGGACTTTGAAAAAAGTTGGCCGCCGCGACCGAGCAAACAAAAAAAAGTATTTTAATAACCATAAAAAGAGCCGCGCGCGCGCGCAACAGCGTTGATAAAGAAAACTCGGCGTCCGCGACGCGCGGCAGCCACCGCCGGCGCGTCGCGAAAGTTTGTTGCGCCCGGGCGCGCCGTCGTCCGAAACAAAAGCAAGCGCGAATAACGAAACTAATACAATAAAAACGGACCGAGTCGTCCGAGGAGGCAAGTTTCTCCGCGCGGGGCGACTTCCTCCGCGGGAGGGAGGGGGCCGGGGGGGAAAGGTGCGCGCTCGGAGGGGCCCGGCTCTCCCCGGGGGCTAATGCTATTATGCAAATTCCTATTAAGGCCGCATCCGCGGAGTGCGCGGAGCATGTGGCGCGGAGAGCCGCGCGTCCCCGAGAAACTCTTAAGCCATAATCGTTTGCCTCCGCAGGACCGGGCGGTATATACCCCGATCGAGGCGGCGAGAGCAGCCCGGACGCCACCGTCTTTTAGGGGGCTTGCGAGCCTTCGAGGTCCGGGCCAATCGCGAAGCTGACGGCTCTCGGATTTTTTACTTTAAAAAGGAAATACGGAAAATTGCTCCATTTCTTTCTTTAAATTAAAATGAAGGGTAATTTTTTGGTAAATTTTGGGGTAGTATAACTGTTAAAATAAATAAATAAATAAATTTTTGTTTAAGTTTTTTTATCCTTTTAGGTATTATAGTACTTTACATTTTGTCGTAATCGGCAGCACTCATCTTCTTGTCTCTCAAAGAAGAAGCTTGTATTTTATGATAATTTTTTACGATACTCGTGAAACGTGATGCAGAAAATAATTTAATCAGATGCTCTCTACTTTGAATAAATTTATCTTGACTAGACATGGTAAATATTCAAAAAAGGCAAAAACGTTTTTAGTAAGGTTAATAACATACACGAGGTTAATAAATTAAAAATTAAAGTTATTAATCTCTTACACTTTATCCAGAGAAATATTTAACAACCGTTCCTTAATTGAGGGTATAAAAACTATGGATTTATGTAAATGTCTACATTTTTTAATAAAAATATGTAAATGAGCCCATTATTAATGTATATTGTCCAGTAAGAATTTGACCCAGAATTTGATACCTTTACTTCGGTAAATAATAAATGTGCTATAACATAACGTACCGTGAATATTTAATGTGACAATAACACTTTGCATGAATTTTAAATAGGAGCAATCGGCAATTCATGATATCATTTAAGATAATGCTAATGGAACTGCAATTTCACAAAATTCCGTGAATAAAGTATCCCCCTCTTGAAAGTGATAAAATAGGCTAAAATCCTTAAATTTTAATGTCGAACGAATTATTTCCTAAAAAGAAGCTTAAAAACGTGCATAATGCGCTGCCAAAAATTCATTGCGCATTAAAACTTTAAATCGAATCGACCCAGTTGAGAGAACGGAAAACAATAGCACCCAATTCGTTCGGCGAATTAAGCAATCTTAAATATTAATCATTTGGCGGGACACTACCCGCCTTATCGGTTAAATAAATGAAAGCGCCATTTAGACCGGTAATTAGCTTCGTTATCCCAGGAATCCGCCGCTTTAAAGCTCGCGCGTGTCTTAATCGCAACCTTTTTCGCCGCGAGACTCTTTAAACTTCGCAGCCTCCCCAAAGAGGAAGTAACGACCCGAATTAAAAAAAAAAGGACCAAAGTGCCTTTGGCCAGTGAAACGCGCGGGAAAATTACGCGGAAGAGGCGCGCGCGCAAGCCCGGCGGTAACGTGAGCGGAATGTCCGTCCAGGTAGTTACCATAATCGCGCTCTCCCCCTCCCCCCTGGCAATTAGGACAATTAACCTGTCGCCTCTGCGGTGGCACGCGAAAATCCAAAATTGGATTTGGGGGGCTGAAAGGGGCCCCGTCGGCGCGAAAAATTCGGCGCGGTTAATTAGCCCCGGCCCGGGATTACGCGCTTACTTTAGCGCCCGGTACGCTGATTAAAGAGGGAGCGCGACGTAAAAACGCCGGATTAAATTTCCTCGATATACCGGGGGACCGCGCGAAATCTAATCTAACGGCGGGACCTCGATGGTGGTGGGACGGTGAGTGCAACTATTCGCTGCTGCACCGGCGGCGCTCGACTCGATTTTTCGAGAGCGCGCAACGCTATATTGGACGCGGGCGTGCCGCATTTTCCAGGGAGCGCGGAATTTTTCGGCGGAGTGTTTTTCAAAATTGAAAAGGAACGAGCCGGAAATTTTTTTTTACGGATGCGCGCGTGGCATTTCGGAATTGCTTCGTTATAGTGGAAAAAGTGGAATACGGTGCTTCGAGGAAATTATGTGGAATTGCGTGGTGGAAGGAAGAAAATTAATAGACTGCAAAGTTTTATTTGCGAAACCGAAATTTAGGTTTTTTTGTTACAAATGTTCTAGCTGCCCTATCGCATGCAGCGTTCAAATTACTAAACTGAATTCAATTTCCACTCACGGTGCAGCGTAAAGTTTCGGCTTTTGACTTGTTAGCTGAAAAATTTACAGAGCAGATACAATGCTTTTTTCCGCTCTTTTTTCTGACGTCCGCTTTGACGCAGTTTCTCTGCCCAAAGGGGATTACTTTAATAGCCTCTCTTTCCTTTTTTCGAATGGCTCGCTATATTTTCGTCGTTAATGTATTTTGCTCGCAAAATTAAACGTATCTACTTTAATAATACCTTAAAAATGTACGCGAAAATACGGCTCGCCCGTACGAGGCTAAACGAAGCATACTAATTTATTAAAAACAAAAGGGATATTGGAATAGTTCAAAAGTGTCCGCAAAAGGACGAGTTCGCTCGAACAAAGTTGAATTTTAATCTGCATCCGTTTGATTTACTTTCGTTCGTCAGTGGGAAATTTCTATTTCCATGCGTTTCTGTCTGGGGCCTCTCGTTATTACCGAAAAAAGAGGTACAAAGGCACAGCCCGCAAAAGCGGCATAAAACAAGACGAACACAGCAAGTAAAGTAATGACTGCTCGTGTACGCAACTCTATACCAACCGAGACGAACTTCAGTTTGTCACATTTTTCATCATGATACATTACGCCTGACTTGTTTAAAAAAAAAGCTTTAACTTTGAATTTACATGGTTCTTATATTTCATTAAAAATAGTTGTGTTATAAATTTTTTTCATTTCATTGTAATGTTATGTATGATTAAAAAACTTTTGATTTGACAATGTTATTTAATTGTTTAAATTAATTGGATTTTTCAGTTTATTTTATTTTTTATGTACGATTAAAAAATATAAATTTATTTATGGGACGGTTTAAATATTTTCCAACTAGAAGAAGAGAACTTCATTTTATAAATTGACTATCCTCATATTTGTAAGTACACCTAAATTGAAATGTTGACATCCCATACCTGTTTTCCTTTTCAAATTTCCTCATTACGCACTATACAGCGATTCTAAGAGCGGATGCAATCTGGCATAAAAGCTCAGTCCTTATCCCCATCCACCACCATAATCACACCGCTACCTATATAACATGACTATAACATGGAACGCCAAGTGCGTGCGTCGTTCTCTCAACCGAGAAACAGGGAATTAATTACGTAAGGAACGCCCAGCGCAATCCCAGCCTTCCCGACTCGCCGCGGATTTTCGAAATTTACAGAGGGAACGGCCGATCGTAAATAGGTCGCAAGTCGTTATCGCGCCGCATTAACCCGGGGGTTTTTACGGCAACTGCGCCGGCCGCGCCGCGGGGACGATCGCGGTACAACCTCGTTTCCGCGAATCACTGCGGGTGTGAGTTTTCCATTTTTCGCCGGCTCCCGGTACGATTATGGCTTATAGCCTGCGCGGCGGGGGGAAACGGTATCGCGGCTCGGCAATACTCGCGAAAAGCTGGAAACACTCGCTACGAACGCAGAGAGAAAGAGAGAGAGAGAGAGAGATCGAGCTTTATCGCGCGTGACGCAGGATTTGTGCACTATTTGATCCTCGTATGTGGAATCTTGAATGCGCAATGGATATAGAAAGAAATTACCTTATTTCACTTTGATTTTTTTGTTTAGTTTTTTTTGTAGTTATGTAATTTTCATAGATTTTTTATACACGGTATAGATTACATTGTATTTCAATCGTTTTTAACATAGAATTTAAGATATTACTGCTTGTTAGATAAATATTAATCAGCATAAAAATAATTTTAATAATTTTAATAATTTTCAGTAACCAGATTAATCCCATTCAATGAACCAAATTAATCCCATGAGGTAGATGTAATCACGGTAATAAGATTATCAGATATAATAAGATTAATACTTAACGTGTCAGTGAATTTTACAAGATTAAAATCTATGTTTACAAAACACTAAAACAAGTTATAATTATTAGGATTTTAAATAATGCAATTTCCAGATTCAGAAGTGTTACCAAAGTTAGTACGTATTTGCATTGCCGTCTTTAAAAAAAATCTATACATATCAGTACATTAGAGAAAGCTCTATCAGTACATAAATCAGAGCATTATGGAAGGTTTGTAATTAAAAATTTTTCAAATTTCGTTTTATACGTTAAAATGAATATTAATCATAAAAGCTATCATCGAATCGGTTCCGAAACATTAAAGTATGTAGTAACATTGGTTTTTTGAAATTTTGATCCGTATCTGAAATGACAAATACCAACCAAATTGCCAACAGCGCTCATTGGATCAAGCTCGTAAAACTCAATATAATAAACGTATAATTAAAGACATTTATATATTCCGCGTGACTTCGCTATTCCATGACATAAAATAAATCTCTTTCACGATTGTGCGTTACAATTATATATGAAGTTATTTGATTGCCAATTTCCATGAGTAATGTTCCAATACATTTTGATTAAATTTAACGTATAATAGCAAGCGGCAACCATAATTAAACGTTATATCAAATTTACGGTACAATAAGCAAATTATCGGATTACTGTAGGGAATTTAACAATTTTTGCATTTTAAAAATAATATAATCATGGCATAGCGTGGAATGGATTTTAGGATAATTGATCGTATCCAGAGAAATGCGAGATTTCAATGAGGATCTATTCGCATTTCGCAATATATTTTATACTTCAACAATATAGCTCTCTTCATTGTCTGTTTACTGTGATTATCATCATAAATGTGTACGTCATAACTTTGCAAATTTTTAACTTCAATAGATTATGCAGTTAATTTCGTTAATTAGATATTTTACTACCACATTTTAGAATTTGGAGAGCTTGAAATATTCTACTGTAATTTAAAGTTAGGACTGTTTAAAATGTACCTACTACTTTGCTACATTTATCAATAAAAAATTAAAATACCATAAACAACGTGCGCTAGAGCTTTGAAATAGTATATTTCCTTTTCTACACAGCCACTACAGTTAGAGTGATTCTCGACGTAGACACGAAGCACGCGATGGTCGCGGCGAAACTTTCTTGCGCCCGTGTAAGAAAGTACGAAAAAAAGAGAAATATACGAGGGAAAAGAAAGTGCCGAACGCCTTGTGTGCGTGTGTATTCAGAGTTTTTTTTTATTCCTTCCGCAGGTTCGATCGAGAAGCACCCGACAATCGCGCACGTCAGACGAAAATACGTCGGGGTGCGGAAGCCGGAAAATGAAGCGGCTTAATTAACGATTGTTTCGAATGGAATTATCGCGTGCGACTGATAACTAGTAATTCGCTCCGTTTCGCCGAGAACGAAATCGCACGCGTTTTCCGAAGCGAGTAGAATAATTGCTTTTCGAGCGAATAGATTTTTTCTGATTCCATTTTTTCATCAAGGTATCAATTAGTAACTATGTTGCGAAGGTTTCTAAATTGACAGCGAAATATCTATCTACTTGAGCGACATGTTCATTATGCAATTTTGATGACATTTAATTGCAACGATTGTAAGAATTCCAGCGATTTTTTCAGTGATTGCATGATATTTTATAATCAGATGTAACCAGTTAAATGGCGGAGTCATAGCATCCTCTCCATATGCTTGATATAACCACCCAAGTCTTGAGCTGGTGTATGCATATAATTGGGGCAACGGATTCGTTACCAGTAAGAGTATCACATAGTCCCCCTAGCGTTAAATGTACCATGCAATATCAAACGTTCCATCCGAGTCTAAGCGCAGTTTAATTAAAATGAGTATACACATCGAGTGAAATATTCAATGCAAATGTCTCGAATGTCTACTCGAATATTTTTATATCCCGGGTCAAAAATAAATTTATTATTCCTTGATTCAAACTAATTGTACAAAACTTCAACTGTATATCATTTAATTTCAGCAACATCACAAGCATTTTCAAATTTATCATCTTAGAATCAAGATAAATTATTCCGTGAGTGAAAAAATCGATGTTTAGCTGGAAAACGTAAATACATTATTATAATAGTTTTTTTTTAAAAGACTCATTATTACAATAACAGACTGTTTAATAATATACCGTGAATAAATAAAATTAATATAAGAAAAAGTGAACAATGAATACAGTGATATTTTGAGTGACTTTATCTTTAAGATCAAATATTGAAAGATTTTTTAAAAAATTTATCTTCTGTATCATCTTACGTTATTATTATACAAAGCTGTATACAAGGAATCTATTTCCGTACTTTTGATAAAATAAAATAAAGTAACTCAGATTTCATTTCTCTTTCTAGAATGGAGTAACATTTACTGATTTAGCGTGAAATTGGATACAAAATTAATTTACATAATTTTGAATGTACTTCCTCTAGATTAACTATGCAACTTAAAATATAGACTATAAAAAATGTAAACAAAGAAGTACATTCCATTCTCTGAAAAGCTCGAAAAGCTCAATCAATGATCGATAAGCGAAGAAAAGCAAAAAGTAAGTATAAACACAGGCTCATCCATCGCAACAATGAAAGCCGCATCCAGGCGCGCGACAGGGTCCTCGCTTAATATCGTTGTAGCGGGCGCGCGTCGCGGCGTTAATTGGAGCGCGCGCGCCGTGCAAAGCACCCACCGTCCCGCATCCCAGGCAATCGTATCAAAAGCGTATTAATAACAGGGAAATTGGATCGAAGCGGCGCGGGGGCCGGCGATAGAGGCCGGGAGGAGGGAGGGCCGGCCGCACAAAAGCGCGGAAACACGTCTCCGGCGACTAATCCTCGAGCGGCGCTCTGCGGCCGGGCCTCCGCGCGAAGCGGCTTATATACACGCGCCGCGGCCCGCGCGCCGCCGGCCCCCCGATCCGTTTCGCCTCCCAAGTTCCGGTAACTCGACGCGAGCCGGAAGTCCGGAAGCCCGCGACAGTTTGGCCCGGTCGATCCCTTTCGAGTCGCGGCGTCCGGGAATATGAGAGGCCGCCGCCGCCGCCTGCCTCCTCGTTACGAGCGTGAAGTTGTGACAAAGTTCTAATTGCCGCGCTGAACCGACTTGCGCGCCCGGCTAAGTGGCCCCGGCCCACGGTATTACGGATAAGGGGGTTAAGTCGTCGCCGAGCAATTTCGACGGTTAACCGAGGAAATTGTAGCGGCCCGGCCCTGCCCGAGGATGGGGAAAAGTCTCGAGTGACTATCTTTCGCACTCTTTCCGATTAACCTACCGGAGATTAGAAGGGAATTCTAATTAACCGGCATTTTATGGTGACGCGGTACGTAAAATTTTTTATCGTGGAAGTTAAAAATTATTGATTGATGTATCGGATGGTAAAGTGATACCTATTGTGCAACGAGGAAGCGAGAAGGTGCGCATAGATTGGGATCCAATTGCCATTTTTAGGTGGTCAATGTAATAACCACCGTGAAATGTAGATTGAGATTTCGCTGACGCAAAAAAAGTTTAATAACTAAAATAAGGTAAAATTCAAATAGCCTGCCGAATATCTTACGAGCTGGATCATTAATAAATTTATCATTCTTTTAGTGATTAAATTTGGAAATCGATTATTACGATTATGAAATTATAAAGTGATTAAAAGGAGATTGCAAAATCAGTTATTCAAGTGAGGGGTGATGACGTTATTTCGAGGGTTTCAACAAATTTTTTATTCATTTATACAATTTTGTTATTCCAATTCATTGTTAAATGAATTGGATAAAGTTACTTTGCAGCGAATTATTTGAACAAATTAATTTGTTCTTGAATACACGAGGGGTTAAGTACTCTCATACTATTATGAGTACCCAACCCCTCGTCTATTCAAGAAAAAATTAATTTGTTCAAATAATTCGCTGCAAAGTACCTTTATCCAATTCATTTAACAATGAATTAGAATGACAAAATTGAACAAAAGAATAAAAAAATTTTTGAAACCCTCGAAATAACACACCAGCTGCAGCTCTAAAAATAAACATGAGATTACTTTTGCCTCCCCGTCAAAGGTACGTACGTACAGCAGAAACTAGGAAATAAAAGAAGAGCGAGACGCTTTCTCGCTGGTTGCGCGACCGCAGCCGCCCGTAACTCGGCGAGTCGCGACTGTTTAGCGAAAAATCAGCCGGGGAGAACGCGGCGCTTCTTTTTTTACCCCGGCGAGTTAGGGGGTGGGCGCAGCAGCGCATGAAATGGAACGGGTGTACAGCGCGGGCGCGCACGCACGGACGGGCGCGCTCGGCATTCTCGGGACGGGAGAGAGAATCCCCGCGGAATCTCGATCTCGCTCTCTCCGCGTGCTCCGCGCGGCTGCAAAAGCTCCCGGCTAAAAGTTTCGGGGATCGCAGCTTTTTCTTCCGTGCTTCCTTCGCTCCCTCCTCTCTCCGTCTTTTTTTTTGGACTCAGCCGCGTTTAATTAGCCGCGGACTTTCCAATTTTCCTTTGTAATTGAATTTGGAATCCCGAGTTTATAAGTTCGAGTGTCTTCGGGGCGCTCGCTGAATTTTTATTTCGTTTGATTTCTCATTCGCGAGGCTTCGGGGATTTACTGTAGCTTCACGATTGGGTGAAGAAGGTATCATCAATTTCTTGTATTTTAGTGTTGATTGTTTATTAAATTAAATGAAATACTTGTTTCTGTGATTTAAGGTAATATTTATGTTTACGTTCATTTTTATCGCTTTGAGAACAGAAAGTTACTTTAAATGATTAAAGAAAAAAGTAAATAGTAAAGTAAATTTTTAAAATAGATAGTAATAAAGTGATCTTTTATGAATTTTATGGCTTTAATTAATTATAAGATGAACACTGACAAAAAAATACAGAAAAATTTACTATTAATTCTTCGATGTGGATGACAGATTAACATGTGATAAAAATTACCATAATTATGACAAATTTTCCTATAAAAAATAGAATTTTTGCAACATTTATCGAAATTTTTCTCATGTTTCCACTATGCCCACTATGTGAAATAATTTATAGTAAATTTTTTCCTATAATTTATCTGAGTGTATGAAATTAATAAAACACAAAATAAATTTTTATTTTGTTAGTGAATATTTGAATAATGTCCAACTTACTTTGTTAGGTAATTTGAAAAAAGGAAAGCAAACAGCTCAGTGTGGCAGTGGAATTGCGGATTTATTGCATTCTTTAGCGACGACAATGTGTCGGTTGCACTTTTGTTTAATACCGCTCCATTCCGCTCGGCGGAACAGGAAAATTCCTCGGGGATGAAATTTTACTTTGCTCTCCGAGTAATACCGAGTTACGCGAAAAAGTGTTAAGTTCCGTATTTACGGGAGTGCGATAAATCGACGAAACTCCGTCGAGAGTTTCGTGTAACAAACTATTCATCCAAACGACCAAATGTACCCAACAATTTTCCAATTTCGTTTAGGGAAACTTTTTAATTAAATTTGCCGCACTTGAGCAATAATTTCCAACGCAGGCGAATTCTTGGAATATTTTAGCCTACGCGAGTGCCTTCTTAAATAAACATGTTTAATTTAAAAAAAATTTATAATAATCATACCAAGAAAACCTATTTGCGATACATATCCATTTCCCTGTCTTTAAAATACAGTCAGCAATGCTTACCTGAAACAGAAATGAAGTAATGATTAGATATTTCCAAAAAAGAATTTAATTTAGTAATTATACTTAAGTATAAAAAATCATTTTTTGAAAAATACAAAATAATGTTTGGATTTGATATCTATCCTATGCAAAATTAATTATTTTTTATTACACCACACTACTCGTGAGTCAGTATAGTAATTTTTGATTATGGAATCATGATTTAACAATTTTTACTAATTACTTTTGGAAAAATCAAGTACTAAAGTAATAATTACTAGTTTAGAAATAATAATTGATTATCACAATGAATTAGTAAAATTGATTCTATTTAAAGATAAAGCGATTCCAAAGAAGCTTATTCAAGTGATTTGTTGATTAAACTTAATAAACAACCCCCATCGCGTCACTGTTAGGCAGTTAAGAAATAATAATGGATTATCACAATTAATTAGTAAAATTGATTCTAATTAATTATAAAGCAATTCCAAAGAAGCTTATTCAAGTGATTTGTTGATTAATCTTAATAAACAACCCCCATCGCATCACTGCTATGCAGTAAAAGTTGGCGGTGCAACGTCGGCGTTTAATTATCCGAAAGAAGAGTAGCGCGGGCCCTGCGAAGGCGACGCCGCAACCCCGAAGAAATCGCTTGCAGGAAAAGAGACGAGGCGGCCGTCGCTCTTGCCGCGGGCGGCGTCTCCTCCCCGGCGTCGTCGAGTGCAATCGAGGCGGACGCACGAGTGCCCGGCAAAACGTGCCCGGCCTCCCTTCGCCGCGTCGGCCCACTCGGCGGAGGAGACCCTCGTGATACGTGCGTGAGTCTAATAAGGCGCCTCGAACCTAGCGACGTGCGTGCGCCTGAATTTTTTCGCCGAAAGAGCCAACGCTGATTTAGTTCCGTTGCTTTGAAGGATAAATTATTTAATAGCTACGGAGATTTAGTTTAAAATTGTGTAAGTCAGTGCGCGGATCAAATCGTTCAAATTGATGTTACAGCATGATTTAGTTACAATTGCTTTGTTAACCGAAATAAGGCGCGTTGCAGGGACTAAACAGATTTAAGAATTAAACTGGAAAATTTATTTAAAAATCATTTTTTTACATATTTACACTATTTTATTCATGCTTAGCCCACTTTGACATCAAGTGGACTTTATCATTAGACATCCTGCGCGGTAACGGCTAGATTGTCTCAGTACGATAAATAAGCCACCCTATACTCAAACAAAATTAGCACTGCATTTAACGAAAATGTAATTTTTTTATTTATGAAACCTACATTAGTTTTTACTGTAAAAAGAAAAACATGTTATGTAAAAAATTGGCCTCTTTATAAAAAAGAAATCATTTGAAAAATGGCTGCTTCAATTATTCTGTGTTTAGGATGTTTAAGTAGAAACAGACAGGTACAGTCAGACGGCAAATCAATTAAATATGTTCAATTTGCACATTTTTCACGGAATACTAAACTCAAGCATTAGATAACAAGAAACACTTAACTACTTAAAAAAAATATATTTCATTTGAATTTATATAGTTAAGTAGTTATAGATTGCACACTGTAATATTTGCTTTCATTACATTGACGTTAAATTTCATGATTTT
Source organism: Eurytoma adleriae (assembly GCA_900480045.1). Classification (NCBI taxonomy): domain Eukaryota; kingdom Metazoa; phylum Arthropoda; class Insecta; order Hymenoptera; family Eurytomidae; genus Eurytoma; species Eurytoma adleriae. The sequence goes on from UXGC01000207.1 coordinate 38,642, forward strand.
TTTTACAGTGCAGTGTAGTATTTAATTAAAATTTAATCGAATCTATACAACTTTCTTAGAAAACAATTATTTTTCATTTTTTATACGATTAATCAAAGCTCCAGCGATAAAATTCAGATAAACTTAAAATTTGAATGTTGCACGCAATACCAGCGTAACAAAAGTTTATTACTTCGCGAGCATTTCGTAATTGAAAAAAAATCCAGCTTCTGCACAGTTATTTTATTGTGATACGACTTTCAAAGCTTTCAAATTCGAGGCCCCTCAATTTTGCTCGCGTGCTTCCCGCCAATGAATAAATAATAAAACAAAAGCTCTCAATCCCTTTACAGAGTATTTCCATCATTTTGATTAAATGAAAAAAAAAATAACAAAATGCATAACGCACGAGAAGAAAGCTTCGTTCGCTCAAACTTAATCGATCGTTGCCCGGATGGAAATCGTCGTAACTTCCAGCCAGGAACCGGTGACCCGATTGCGGCGCAATGAAAATCAAAGTAGATGGAGCGATTCTCGTGCTCCTTGGAAGTTGCCGCGAAATTCAGTGGCGCAAGTTCGCGCGGCCCGCCCTGCGGGTCGCGGGATTTCCATAACAAACCCGACCGAAACAAAGTCGACGTCGGGGTCTTCAAGACCCATAAATACTGGCTTTACATCTCGCCTCGTTCTTTTTTTTGTTTCCCGCCGCGTTTCCTTGCCCCGCCGACTTTCCTATACTGTTTGACCTATTTCCTTCTTTCTTGTTTCGCGACTTATTAACAGTGAAAGCGACGCGAGAAAAGAAAGGGGGCTTTAGTTGACGGTACACTGAGAAAAATGATCCTTACTAAAAAAGAGAATGATTAAAAGTAAAGACTCTATTGATTGTGATTGGTCAGTTTAACGCGGAGATTTATAAAATTTAATTGGCTTAAAAATTGTGACGTATTGCGACGGAAATTTCGCGCGAAATTTTGAATCACATTTTAACATTTTACAAGTACCGCGCGCAAAGCGCGCATTTACACTTCTGTCTAGTAAAAATTACTATGTTCCATATGAAAAGGGGGACAGACTCGACCTGTGAGAATTTTTAGTAATCGTTAAAATGTTGACAAAACTTTGTAGATTCACCATACTAAACGAAAAAAAAGCGCCATCAAAATTCACTCCCCAATTTTCCAATATCAATTTCGAAAATTACAAAAAAAGAGCTCGTCGCGTTCAATGTGTTACCTACTTTTTCGAAACTCGCAAAAAAAGTTTCATAAAGCTCGTGCAGTGGCCGGTCGATAACGAAAAGAACGAAGCCCAGCGCTCGCGAGCTAATAACCGACGAGGCCGCGATGAAAGGGCTCCAGTCGCGTCGCGTCCGCGCGGGAGTGCACACTCCGTCCGGGGGCTATTGGAGCGCTTGCGGGCGGGCGACGTCGCCCCCTCCTCCCCCGCACTCGGGTAGGTGCGCGCGCGAGGCCGCTATTAGCCTTAAAAGCGCCTTGCGCGGCGTGAATGCGCTGAAGCACCCGCCGGCGGCTCGAGTGTCGGCGCCTCGGCGTCCGGGGGCATCGCTTCGAAAGCCGCCGGGACGGGAGGAAGCCCGGCCCTTCCGATCCGACGAGTGTAATAGCCCGGCAATAATGCGCCCCCGCCCCCGCCGCCCCCCGCGCCGGGCCCTAAGCCAACGAGCGAGCCCCAGTAGCCTCGTAATATCCCGCATTAGCGGCTTTTCCATTCCTTGAGCGAGCCACTTCCATCGGCGCGCTCCTTTAACCGAGCCGGGTAAGGACGCGCGCGATGCCCCCGGGGTCTCGTGCTGTTAATTGATTCTGATGCGGATTTCTGTTTTCGTGCCATCGCAACGAATTATTTTTATCGACTTTCAGGAATGTCTTGGAAACATTTAAGGCTTCTTTTAACCCCTTTAGTGTCGAAAGGTGGTGCATTAGATGCGCTATCGTTTTTCAATTTATTCATTAATTAAGTTACGCATCGATCTTCTAAATTTATTAAAGAAGATTAAAGGTGAAATTGCTTTTAATTATTAAATTTTTAATCAAAGCTGAATATAATTAAAAAAATGATAGTCTATTTTTTACAACTGACGGTAACAACAAGTAATTATCCTTTATAATATTTTTCAGAATTTTGATTTATTATAATTTTCCAGACTTCAATACCAGTATAAATAATAATCTAAATATCTACACACGGAAATGAACTCTTTCATATTTAAATTTATGTTTATTTTTTTAAATCAATTTTTGAAACTTGTCATTTTATTACGAGATGAGAAAAGCTTCGGTAAGAATTGAAAGTAAGTAATTTTTAAAACATAAGTTTCTCCCCATCATTTGATAATATTCTAATTGATTTTCAAATTTGATACAAGATCATTTCCAATTAATTTTAGAACCCAAGTTGTACGTTACTTAAGAATAAAACTTTGACGGAATTAACTTTATGAATTTGCTGAGTATAAGTGCTCTTATAAGAAGCAAAGAATGTCAACGTTGCTGAGAAATTAATTAAAGTTCATTAGGGTAAAATATCAGCCGACTCGGTGACCGTTCAGCACCATAAATCATCTCTTTCAGTCTGATTAAAATTAATACCCCAGGGAAACAGATACGTTCCTTGCAGCTCGTAATTACAGCAATTATTGCATGCGTAAACTCGTCGACAAATGTGCTGCCATATTCAATTTTGTACTTTGCTTTCTGCATTACACTCCAAATGCTTCTTCTTTTGCTACGATGACCCAATGAAAAAATTGATATAGTAATAGTAACCATATTATTTCATCTTGAAACTGAAATTTCAAATCATGATTTATGACCTCAAAGTATCATAACTCAATAGTAACTTTGTCTACAGCTCGTTTCAAAGTACCATGAAACCGTATAATATCCAATGTGATGTATTAATTTAACTACAGAGAAATTAATTTCCTCCATCTGCATTTTTTGCGTGAATTTGCCCTTGTAGCCAAAGGTAGATTTCTAGCCACCGCGGGGCGGGCAGATTAATTGCGTAGGAGCAGGAAGACAGATGATAGTGATAGAACGATTCACCCCGAGAACGTTAATTTTTCATCGGCGCTTTTTACGACTGGAGATATAAAAAATCTTTTTTCATTGCGGCGATTGGCTCGTCGCTCGTTTTAAGAGTAAGCGCCTTCGATTACTGTAAATCATTACCAATAATCTTTTATCAAGGAACCCATCAGCGGATCTTTTTTATCTGCTACCAATCATTACCAATGGATGCAATTCAGTGAGAATGATTGCTATGAACGCAGCTTTTATCGCGGCTAATAGCGACGTTGGTGCAATAAAAATGTTAAAAATTACCGGTGCAGTTAAGTTTATTAAGATATAAAGCATACCGGTAAAAATTTGCACGTGTTAAAATCCCGTGAAGACTTCATTTCTCCAGGGATGAAAAAAAAGCGCATTTTCTACAATAAAGCTTCTTTTATTATTTCAGTGAGCGTAATCTGCGTACATTATCGAGTGTTTATATACCATTATAAATTTTGGATGAAATTGGCTTGTCCGTTAATTAATTAAATAAACAAATAAATTTTCTGAAATCCGGTATCTCAAGTCCAGCTGATCAAGTATCCACTCTGCCAACGCTCACACCCGTACCGCATGATTCTGCAGTTCGCATTGTAAAAAAGGCTCGTCTCGGCTCTCCCCCGGAGCAAGCCAACTAGTGCACTCGGCAGAGAGGAAAAAAAGGCCGCAGTGCAGCGAGCCGCGTGACTCTTTGCGGAGGCTCGAACTCAATCGGAGCGCGCCGGGGTCCGTCGCTCGGCTCAATTAATCGGCGATTGCGGGAGGCGGCGCGTCGTCGCTAGAATCAATGAAGCCAAGGAGGAGAGGCGCACTCGCGCCGCCGCAACGGAGCCTACGCCACTTGACTCCACTTGGCATCTACAAGGGATTCCCCTCCTCCTCCTCCTCCGGCGCTTGTCCCGTCGCGTTGCTCTTATTTTCCCGTCGCCAAGGACGTGGATTCGTTAGCCGGGAGACGCTCCGCGGCAGACGTAAACTTTCTCACGGGTCGAATTGATCGGCGGGGCGCCGCGCGCGCTCGCCTGTTTTGAAAGCGCACCGCATCAAAGCCGCGCGATCCCCAGCTAGCCGCGGATTTAGCGCGGATGACCCCTCCTCTCCCCCTCTATTCGACCTCGGGAAATTTGTTGTGCACTCGCAGGGTGCGGCGATTTAGTCCTAATCCGCAAATCGATTTTGTTCTTTTGCTGCTCGAAGAAGAAATAGTCAAATAGAATTCGTCAATAGCGGATATAAATGTTTTGATGGACAAAATATATCCTATAATGAAAAACTAGATTAAAAATAATTCCTTTAGTATCTCACTAGCGTCAAGTTTATTAGAATTATTGTATAGATTTAGATTTCTATTCTATGAAATGTTCGATTCTTTTTCTCACAGCGGCAATCTGCGGAAAGAATTTTGGTCCGATCGCTTTTTTTTTTGTCAAACCAGGGATTGGCACAAAAAAAGGAAACAATTAAATCATTTAAAGCCAATAGATTTGCGCACATAGTAATTTTTGCAAAAACAGTGAGAGTAACGCTTAGCATTATCTGTATAAATATTTGCATTACCATTTTAAACTGCATGTCTCTAAATTACTAATTCAACAATCCCAACTTCCTAAAGTCGCTAAAAAATAATTTCCAAAGAAGCGACTCTCAGCGGTAGCGAACTCGCCTCGAAATTGCAAAAAAACGTCGAGTGCGCCAGGGGAGCCCGGGGGAGTAACGGGTGGCAAACCGAAAAACGGCTCGATCGTCGAAGGCGCGCGGGCGGCGCTATAAGCTCGACGGGAAAATCGCCGGAAGCTATCGGCCGCGGTGGCGACGTCGGCGGTTATCGCCGGCTCCCTCCCGCGGGCCGTTCGCTCGTTTCCCGCGGGGCCGCGGCGGGGGAAAATCGAGAGGCGAAAGAGAGAAGGTGCACGGGGGGCCGCCGAATGCGGGCCACGTACGCGGCACATTGTCGCGGCCGCCCGAAGACGCGCCCCACGCGCCGGAAGTTTTCAATTTTCGTTTATGCTTCTTTTATTGAATTTTCAACGGGCTGCGCCGATGGCGAGGCGTGGGATTAGGAGCGTTTCGGTTTTTCGCCTGCGGCCGACGTGTAATCGAAAAAAGAATAGTGCCGGGAGAGTATTTCGCGCGACTTTTCAAAGAAAAGGTATAAACTTTAAGCTATTTCCTTGATAGTGCTGAAGCCTAGAAGGTAATAAATTAAAATTCTGGAGGAAAATCAGATGATTTAAGCTTTCTTTTTTCTAAAAATTTCCCTTTAATATATAATTTAATTTTCTTCTCCATAAATAACTCCTCGAGTGCATATGTAATTAATCAGATTAGTATTATTTTTGAAAATAAAAAATTTTATAACTGATTTTAAATGAATAGTTTATAAATTATTTTATTAAAGTTATAAAAAATGCACCAAGAGTTGTACTGTATGTTTACTTCACAAAGAAATAAACAATATTAATAGTAAAGGTAAAATAAGCACGATTTTCTTTTCATATTTTTATTACACAATTTCGAATGTTTAAAATGAAAATAAATTAATGAAAAGGGAACTGCTCGTACTTCTTCGAAAGTAATAATTGATTTAATCAATAAACTCCGCTTTCTCGGTCGAAAAATAAATTGTAAAGAAATAAATTGAAACATAACTCTTCCTCTCTTTTTGCGCAGTGCAATTTAATTGCTACATCCCGCCTCATAACTCAGGAAGAAGAGACTCTAAAGAACGCATTGTTTAATTGACCCTTTGGCAGTTGTCTCGAGTGCATGAGGAACGAGGAATATAAATAAAAGGCAAAAAACCAGATAAAAGGCAAAAAGAGACGGCGGGAAAATACGCGGAGCGGAGAGGGACAGGGCCGCGTTATTTATGCGATTGCACGGAGCGCGCGCCGACTCGGCGGAGGCGGAGAAAAGGGGGTTCGCCGCCGCGTCATTGACAAATACAGCGCGCCGCGTCGAGAAATTGATCGTAAATCCGGAAAAATGACGCTCCACCTGGCCTCTTCAGCGGGCGCGCTATTCTCGCCGTGCTCCCTATTTATTAAGGATTATTCGCGCGACGGCCCGTTAATAGGTAGCAGCGAGAAACAAGGCGCGTATTACGCGCGCGGGATCCATTAATTACCGGATCCGTCGAGAGCCTTTGGGCTGCGACAGTGTCCTCTCGCGTCTTTTTGCTTTGGACGCGCGACTCGAGCCGCGGATAAGCCTCGCCTCGTTTCACTTTTGCTGCAGAAAACGAGGCCACGCGCATTTCTCTTCGTCAAGCCATTTGCCGCAATTAAGAATAAATTGCAGCTAAATTTCAGCCAATTTACGCACGGGCCGCGCGCAAATGAAAAGTCCCCGATGTAAATTAAACCCTGTAATGCAAACAATGCAAAAGTTTCATCAAATCTCGTCTACGCCGTTACAATTTTCTTCATTCCCCTCCTTCTTTTGCTTTTTCGTTAAGAAATCTTTGCATGCGAAATGTTTTTTTGAGTTTTTTACAGAGAAGGATATATTTAGGCAGAGAGTCCAAAAAAGTACTTTTTAATAGACGTCTATATAGAAACTACATTGAAATGATACCATGGATCCGTTCCAATTTTTGCACACAAGTTGAATTAAATTATTCAAAGCCCGCTTGAAATTTTCAAGGGATTTTAAGGGTTGGTTTAGATTCTAGGTAAATTTTAGTCATTTTAAAGCTGCTACAAAATGTCAAAATTTTATTTTATAGACCTATTTACAGACAAAGTTCCGTAATTTTTACGAGAAAAGCTTCGTAATTTTTACGGGAACATCACCGTAATTTTTGCGGAGCTTTTCGAATCGTGCAAGCTCCGGATAAAATTTACAATGATTTTCCTGTAAAATTTTCGAGGGTGTCAAACCGTCCCATGATTACGTTTTTTCCTGTAATTTTTACGTTACGCTTCACCGTAAATTTACGGAAAAATTTTCTCAGTGTACCTGCGTACCTTGTTTAAGTAAAAATGTCATGCTGCATTTAGGTGCGTTTTTAATTTTTGTAAATCTTTGAATTGCCTTGTAATATTTTAACGAAATACTCTGTATTGATATCTTTATCAGTGATATCTACGAAAAAAGCAGTTGAACAGCGTTTTTCCCCACTGTTTTTCATGCAAATAATGAAACAATACATACCGCGCGCGCACGCCGGCGGCGCGGAAGAGCCGTAATTAAGCGTAATCCACTTTTACTTATTAAAAGCGAAACTTGCTAATCCGCTGGACAGAGGAGTTTCGAAATAAAGTATGCCGAAATTAATTAAACGAGCGTGTTGGCGCAAAGTTAGCGGGTGCGCGTCGCGTCCCTCCCCGCGCGAGAACGCTAATGACAACGGATGCTACAAGCGAGCTGATAATGCGGCGGCGGCCGTCGTCGCGGACAATAGGCGGTAAATCAACATATTTACGATAAACGATTACGAGCTCCGTTTACGCGAGTTTCTGCCGAACCCGCGCGATTCTCCGTCTCGCTCTCTTTCCCCAGCGGCGTTAAATCGCCGCCGGCGCTTTCGCGAGCGCGGCACGATCGGCGGTGGGAACTCCGCCGCCGGTCTTGAAATTTACTCGGGGAAACTTTGCCGGGGCGACGGCGATACCCGAGCGGTGGTCTCGCAGCCGATATTACTTTCTTTGTGCAGTTCCAATTTTCGGGAAGTCGGTAATTATTGCGCTATTTTCTTGGGGCATTTCGTGTTCTACTTTTAGACTTTGTTTTGCTCTGTTGTCGTTGGAGCAATCGTTTTTATATCTATTTCTTCCACGAAAGATCGAACTTTTTTGAAATGTAAGTTATTATACTGAGATTTAAAATAGCATCTTTTATTGATTAGATAAAAACGAAAATTTTCCTAGTAATCGTCAGAAGTTTTTACTTAAGAAGATCATTCTAGTAATTATTATTATCCCTAAACCCTTTTTATGATTAAAGCATTAGAGTGTTAAATTTTTGGATTACATTTTTCTGTTTATAAACTATGAGAGATATTTTAGTTTTACATATGTATCTTGCATATTAACTGTCGCAAGCTCTGGATTACAAAAAACTCTATTAAAAATTGCAATGGTCAATTATGATGTTTATTGTAAGAAAAATTGCAATGTTTCTAGGTACTACAGCTTTAGTAAATTATACAAGAAATTTTATAACTTTCAAATAATATCAACCAGTGAGGATATTGATTATAACAATTTTTATTTTATAATCACAATCAAATCAAATTTTTTTGAATAAATATCTCTTTTTTTGTCTGTACTTTTCTATTCTTTTAAGGCATTTAATTATTCCGTATCTAAAAATTTCGGGGGGCACGTGAATAAATTAAGATTTAATTTTATCGCAGTCCATCTCATCCTTACTCTATGCCTATCTCTTAATTAAAACATAATTTTTATATGCTAGAAAACTAAAAATAAACTATTGTTGTTCTCATAAAATTAAAAATCAACGAGAAAACAGATCGCCGCATCGTAAAAATTTCCAGCGAGACTCCATCAAACCTCACCGTAAAAAAGAATCTTCGCCTCGCCCACAGCGCGCATACATTAGACGAAGCTTTTCCCTCCTCGTCGCGAAAAAAAGCTCGATGCGGCGCGGAACACGGCGCGCAGGTCAGCGGTGACACGGCGGCGGAGGCAAGAGGGCCAGGCTCGTCGTCGTGCTCTCGACGCAGCGCCGGGACGGAAAAAAAAGGGAGGAGGCACGAACGAGCTCTCGACGCGCAGCGCACCGACAACACGCCCCGGACGTGCAGAGCCGCGCGCGCGTGTTAACAAGCCCCCGTCTGTTTAAAGCCCACTCGTCTGCGGCCTCGATCCAATTACCCGGACGGAGGCAGTCGTCGTCGCCGCCGCCGACGTCGTCTAAGGGCGGCGGCGCTCGTCTTCGCGGACTGCGCGCCTACCGAACTGGGTCGCGGCCCCATCGAGCGCTCGCTCGGGCCCGGAGCGGCGAGGGGTCTCCCTCGCCCGCCCTTCCCTCCTCGCTCGAAATTAGAACCGCGCCGAGCGGCCTTCATTTACCCCCGGCGCACATCCGCGTCTACGTGCCGCGCATACTTTGCGCTTAATCCTTCCGAGACTCTCTCTCTCCCTCTCTCGGCAGCCGCCCTCTCTCTACCTCTCGAGTGCTTCTTATTTTATGGCCGCGCAAATAATCCCGTCGACTCGGAGCGTTCCGCTATCTAACTAATGCACCGGAGAGGAGCGAAGAGGCGGCTCGGTGGCGAACGATCGCGGGATTCCGAGGTTAAAATTTCAAAGGCGTTGAATAAATTTTTATAAGATTTATCCTTAAAGAGATTACTTTTGGGATTAATTAAGACTGTAAGAAGATATGTACCTTAAATCTTTTTTTTTAGATATGTCTATATAGGAGAAATTTCCATAGATCTGGGTCGTGGATGAACAAAGCCAAAATATTAAAGTTTGATGGTAAAAATTTTCGATGCGTATTAAGTTCATAAAGTTAGTTTTCTATAAAATTTCGTACTTTATTACGTATTTGACTTAACAGTTTCTATAGAACCTGCATTTAAAATTTCGTTGATACGAATCGCCGAATGAGAATTTCCATTTTACATTTATTAAAAAAATTTTCTTGAGAAAAAAATCTGTCGTATATAAATTTAACGAACAAAAGCTGTCAACACTTAAATCCAAAGTTTTTTATTTAAAATCTAAATTTCGAATTCATATTTTGAAAGAATGTCAATTGCTTTTCTTAAGAAGTTTCACACAGTACAAATCCCTACAGAGAAAGCGAAGTTCTACTTAAGTAAAAGAAAATCTCGCGTGGATCAAAGATTTACTTAAATCAAAGGATAAAAATGTCACCTGTGTCTTAATTGTACACACAAATCTCAAAAGGACAAATCTTAAAAAGTTCTTTTTAATGCCTTCGAAAATGTACGCGCGGGAAGCGGCGCGGCGCAATCAGAATGCAGGTGAGGGCACTTTGTCTTTTGTTTCCTCGAGGGCCGCAGCGGGGGAAAAGTGCAGGCTCGCAGGTCTGTGCGCGCAAGCGGCGAAAAGAGGCTGCACGGGGGAAAAAGCGCGCGCGCGCGCATAAGAACAACTACACCGCGGAAAGGGAGAGAGAGTAACTTTCAACGAGACGGCAAAACAATGCGAGAGGAAAGAAAGTCAAGCGGGCGCGTAGCCTCGAAACAGCCGTAGCAAAAAAGCGAAGGGAAGAAACGAACGACAGTTCCCTCCCGCTTTTATTGGTTATTCCTTCTGCGGTGGATAGAGCGCGCGGAATGGGGGCCGCGCGTCTTAGAATTAGAGGAGCGAGGGGGAATTTCTTTCTCGGCCGGTCTTCATTTGCGGACGAGCCGCGCGGATGCCGGGCGATATGAAAGGGGCGGAGAGGCTCAAAGGAGCGGGGGCGTCGGGTTAGGTGCGCGTTTGTTTGTTCAGCCGCTCGCGAGCGCGCGCACCTGTCGGCCTTTATTTTCCGCGAGCGTCTTTTCATCTCGGGCGCGTGCGACCGCCCGCGCCCGGCGGATTAACGGGGTGTGAAAGTCGCGTCTTTGTCGGCGCCCGCTCACCTTGTTCCAGGCCCTCAATGGGCGTCGGGGGCCGAGTCATTTGGACTTTGCCGAGCGCGGTATAATGGAATTGGATCGTTGCAATTTGTCGCTTCTAAAAGATTCGTTAGTCTTTTTTTACTGTAATTTTAATTGAACGTCTGTGGCTATTTTCGTACTTCTTTTGAGTGAATTTCTTTTTACGTACATTTTTTTAATAAGAACAAATTTCCACACGATTTGCGATGATTCTTTAGTCAATTTTTCCTATTTTTGAAACTTTTGTTTGTCTTCTGTTTCTTTGATGCTAATTTTTTAATGTTGAGAATAATTCACTTTAATCTGATCCATCATGTGTTTATTTTTAGCTACCTGAAATTGGTTTAGCGAAATTTAAAATGGATACTTTCTACTGTACATTGGGCATGAAAATGGTTATAATGTACGCTTTTCCTCGCATTTTCTTTTATTTGAAGAATGTGTTAAAATACACTTTTTCTTGTGTACTACCTACAAATTTCCAGAACTAAAGTGTGCAAACAAAAAAATTATATTTACGTAGTTTGTTAATTAGTACAGGAAAATTATGTTAAAGGTTTAATGTATTTTTAAAAGTGTAAGAACTAAAAGAAAGAAGAAAAAATTGATATGTATAAAATACATTTCATGTTAAATATTCTAAGTTGGGAAGAATGCGAGTAAAATTGCGGAATAAGAAATGTAATTTTGTGCATATATTACAACCACTCGAATACAGAAAGATGAAATAGAATTTACAGCGGTGGAAATTTCCATAAAGTTTTCGTCGTAGAAAATATTCGCACGAATTTAATATCTCTCCGAATAAAATGAAATTTCGTGTCGCAATAAAATAAAATATCGAATGCTATCGAAATACATAATCCCTTTGTACTTCGAGCCGATATTTTTTTACGTTTATAATAACGCAAATAAAAGAAAAAAAAACAAAAAGCTAGATAAGCATTTCACTCGGGACGAGAGTAGCACACGCCCTGATGAGAGATAAAATTTCGGCGTAACAAAGTTATCTTGGCCTCGATGGGCGGCTTTGTACAGCCGAAGTCCAGCGGTGGTAAATGGGAAACGTCAATTTTTTCATTTCCGCGGCGCAAAAATTCTGCCGTCCGATTGGAGCTGTGACGAGCGGCTTCCACGGCGATCCGCTGATACTGACGAGCGCGTTCGCTCACTCAAAAAGGTTGTGATGACCGCTAGGGCCCTCAACTACATGGGCAAGCATCACACCCGGGTTGAGTGAGTTCACGCGATCGCCATCTTTTTGCTCTTCTTTTGCTGATTCCGTCTTCTTCAAGGCATCTCTTTCTTTCTGGAGATTTTTGATTTTTACAAGATTGGCTATACTTAACACTTACCCCCTTTTTGCGCTATATTCTGATAGTATTATTTTACAATATTCGTAAGAAATAACAATTTTGTATAAATATTATGAATTTTGTTACATTTTTTAGATAATATTGCGACAAAAATTTTGCGATGAAGACAGATAGTGCGTTACATTATTTTTTAAAGTTTGATCGATACAATATTGTGATTGTGTTATCTTAAATTTTAAAAAAGCAGTACTCAATCTAGAACAAGTGAAAACCTCTCGATTCGAATGAAAAGTGATTCGATCAGACGTAGAATAATCAAATTTTTTTCTTAAATTCTGAAATAGAGTATTTTATAAGAATTGAATATTAATTTGTCGGAGTTTTCAATTTCGTTGAATGAGAGAAAATATAAAAATGAATATAAGCTTTGTAGCCATTTTCTCCAAAGGTATGAAGATTTATAAAATTTACGTAATACTAAATCTTTTATATTTTTAAATTATGTTTTTTTTTAATTTACAATATTGAGTAAAGAGTGAGTACTACAGTATGGCATAATAATGCATACTAATAGGTAGATGTATTAATACTTTCGCAATTCTATTTACGTAATGGTTATTGTAACAATATTTGTATTTGTGATTAGCAATCATTTTTTTATAGAAGAGAACTTGAAAACAGTAATTTTCGCAATTTCTTTTCTTACGCCGTATTACAAATTTTTAATAAGCTAGGTGCATAACTAATAATTTTATATAAACCAATTTAATTATTAATAAAATTTCACTTGCAATATGTATACCTATAATAGTACAAACCATAATTTTATTAAATGACAACAAAACAGCAAATATTTATTTCACTCATAAATGACACTTACATTTAAACCACTAACCATAATAATAACTAATTCCATATTAATTTCTTTTTAACATTAGCATTTCATGTCTATTACATCCACATGTACAATACACTACACTATTTTCTTACATTGTACCACGAAGTTGCAAAGTTTTCGGAGTAAGAATCACACAAAGCCTAGAGCGTTTCCCAAAAAACTTTTATTCTTCGTCTCGCCCGCGTGAAACTTCGCGCCATCCCGCGAAATTCCGAGCGTCGCGAAGGTGACCAGACTCGCGAGGCTCCGAGTCAACTATGCAAGCGTCAACTGCACCCCGAGACACGCGAGCGCGCCCCGGCGGATAAAGATGAATCCCCCTACCCCGTGCGGCGCGGCGCTTTTGTATCGATTCGGAAACTCGAGAGCCGTTGAACACGATACGCGCGAATCCATAAAAAAGGCGACGCAGCCCGCTGCGACAGCAGCGTAACGCGATATTTTTTTTTTCTGCCCAAAGTGCGAATATCCTGCGTCGGCTCGGCCGCCCCTCCTCCCGTTTTACACTCGAGCGTCACTCGATTTGAGCCTCGGGCGCTGAGTGCGCTCGTGTCTTCCCTTTATTTTTATCGATGCTCCAAGTGCTCGCGCGCGCCGGGGTATTTCGCATAAAAAGCCCGCGGCTTTGGGAGACGCTCGCGAGTGGCTCGCTGCTTCGAAAATTCAAAAGTCGCGCTGAAAAAAGTTCGGGAAATTGGCAAGTAGTGTTTTCGTTCTTTATAGCCAATCCAATTTCCGGTTTCGCTATACTGCAGTGGTGTGCGAATTGGAATTACAGAAGTCGATGAAATTACTTTTTATTTCGAAATAGATGCATTCGATTTACAGGCTTGTGCGATACTTGACCGAAGTATACTTCATAAATCGAGATTTGCGAGAAAAATTTCGACTAGTTGTAATAAGAAATTTGTCTTGTGTCAAATGTTTACGAGTCAAAAAATAACAAGGACATTCGTTATTACCGTGAGATAGATTCTTAAAAATTTATACGAAATTTTCGAAAATTTGTGAGAAATTCTTGAAAAGTTTTAAAAATTTCTGTGAATTCCTGAAATTTTTGAAAATTTGTGAACATTCTTGAAAATCTGCGAAAAAATCTCGAAATTATAAGAGAAATTCTTGAAAAAAATATAAAAGATACTCGTTCATCCTCAAAACACTTTGCATGGAAATCGTCTAGTAGAAGATCGAGCTTCTAAAAAAACGAGACACTCGATATTCATCGAGAAATTAAATCAAGATCAAAATCTCGCCTTCGAAATTCGACGACAAGATCTCACAGCTTTCGTTTTTTCACACAGATTAAATTCGCCCGCGAAATAAACAAGCCATCAAAGATGCCAAAAAAAAAATTCTGCAATTTCGATGTTCGACAGTATGCATCTAACGAATCATCATTTCGATGTGTAAAAGGGTGTATTTATCAAAGTAAGTAAAAGAGCTACTAGCCCACGAAACATACGTCGCTCATTAAAACGCGCCTTCCGTGCCCCACGACCAGGGGGTCGCGCCCGCGGGAAAGAGCAAAGTGCGCGGATGCCGCACGGTTAAGTGCGACATATTAGCGCTAAAAGGCGGCGCGGCGCGCTAATGAACACTGAGAGGTGTCGCCGGTGCATCGCGGCGCGCGCGCGGCCGAAGGCGCCCCTGCGCGCCGGCGGCCGGTCGATGAATGGGGCCCCGCGCGACTCGTCCGGCGCATTAGCTTTGACGCGTCGGCTCGCGCGAAATAATTTCATCAGCGCGCTCGAAATGCGCGCCGGGTTTTAAGCGACGCCCCGCTAATGCGATCGCTGCAATCTTCCTGCGCTTTAACCGGATTTTAAATTCGATTTTACGCATCGCGGGCTCCTGCGCTCGGCGAAATGAGCTCCAGCTTTTTTCGTCGGTGGCCGTGCATTTTTCGCGGGTGGATTCGAGCGGGGGATGGGACGCACCGAGGAGCTTGGTCCTGGAGGCTTGATTCGATAACAGCCGGAAGACGGGAGGGACGACAAAGGGCCGGCGCTTCCGTCGGCGCGCCGCCACACGTCATTTAATTATCTCGGGCTGGGAGGCGTGATTAATGGCTAATTAAGTCGCGGCGGCTACGGCTCGCGCGTCAGCCCGAATGCGCACCGCGCGCGATTTATTCGCACGACCGCTATACCCGGCTAAGGCGTAAATAGATGGACCGTGCATGCCCGAGGGTAATTCTTATGAATTTGACGTGCTTTGTGATAATTTATGACATTCCCTGGAGTCCAACTAGTAGATTTATGATATTGTCAGTTACAGCTATATTTCAAATAAATTTTACAATTTTGCATCATAAACAAATTTGGGGATCCTTTTTTTTTGTTGTTTTGTACACTGCACATTCGATTTTTAACTAAATTTAAAAGCTCATATATTAATAAAGATAAATTAAGTCATGCAGTTAGCTAAAGACGAGATAGAAAATCTAGATCAAAAAGTTATAAAATTAAACCTAATTATTAATAAGAATTATAAGTTTAAACTGTACTATGAAAAAATTCTGTGTGAAAAGGATTAACGTTTTAAAAGCTAAGTAAAAATGTATGTTTTAAATTTAATGTTTCATTTTGAATAAATATAATTATGAAAATTTGTCTTTAAATTTATCTATTTTGATCCTTAAAAATCTCCACAACTTAAATTTTTATGAGCTTGGACAATAAACATCGCGAAAGTAGAAACTGTTTATTCTATAATATAAATGTACAAAAGTAAAGAAACGTCGAATGATTTTTGAACATAAACTTGACAGTTTTTAACTAAAAACTGGTTTATCAAAATCTAGAAAAAGATCTAATCCTCTGTATTCAAGTTCATTTCTCTTTTATACGTAAGAACGAAATAAATAAAATCGCCAAAGCTATAAAAATACCAATAGAAGGCGAGCTTGCAATTGAAAGAAAATCCTTAAGAAGCATCATCGAAACGACCGCAGCTAAAAGAGAAAATCGCGCAATAAAAACCGCAGCGCCTCCGCGCATATTTCACGGCGTAATCTAGAAAGAGCCGCGCTCTTTTGAGAAATCCCGAAAAGCGTGACCCGTAAACAAGAGAAAGGAGGCCGCGCAGCACGGCAGTCCTTTATACGACGGGCGCGTGGCCGTCCGTGCTCGGGAGCCCCTTTGCAAGTACATCGAGCCGCGTCCCGCCATAAATCGAGCCGCGCCGCGCCGACCTAATGTGCAAGCCGGGGGGCGGAGCGCCTCGCCGCGTACCGTAAATGGCCCCCTAATATACGAAATCGCCGCCCGGCCGGCCTTAAAAAAAAAAAGAAACTTTTCCCATCGGCGGCAGAGAGTGCAGCACACGCGCGAAAAAAGAAAGGGGAGCACGCGCGGAAACGCCTCTCGCTTCCGGGGGAAAAAGGCGAGGCTCGCTCCGCGGCGGTATAACGGCCCCGGCCCCGAGGCGAGTTTCAATCTCGGTGATGGGACAGAGGTGGTTGCTGGGATGCCCTACCTTTTTCCGCGCCGAGCGCTTTCAAGGGACGCCAGCCTGCAAGTTTAGCCGCCTGGTGCTTCTTTCCACCCGCGCAGGTGCAGCGCCGTCGCCGTTTCTCGCGTAGTCGGCCCGCCCACTTGCGGATGCGAGCTTGCGGGGGCCGCGGGGAAGAAAGGGATCGATTGCAATGTAAAGAAAGGGATCGATTCGCTCGAGATGGTGAGAATGATTTTTTTGCTTCTATTCGATTTTTAAAAAATTGAATGTGGCGTGTTATTGGTCAAATTTTCTAAGCTTCACTATTCAATTTGTGCGAGAAATACCGTAGATATGGATGTTGAAAATTGGTATTCGTATTAGAATACGTCCCTTACAGTGTAATAGTCCCTTACGTTGTAATAGTCTCTTACGGTGAAAAGTGTTGTAGAAAGCTTTTTCTCGAAATGTGATACTTCTATCCGTGGTACTTCTTCACGCTCAACACAAACCTTACGAAAAATTGATACAACATTCTTAACAGCCTCTAGCAGGAAAAAATTTGTGCAATACGTACGACCGCGAAAAAATCCTTCTTCTCACCACCTTAAAATACAATTTCACTCTGCCACCTTGTAAGGTACAATTTCTTTCATCGAATATTTTGATACGATCGCTTCTGATTGAATTATTTTAGCTAAGACCAGAAGAATGAACCAGTCGCAGCGAATTATTCGCTGAATGAAAAAACCCTAAGCTGCGCTTCCGCCGAAACGAGCTTCTTTCTTATTCGCTTTAGCCGCGAATTTCATTGGCGGCGCAAAGAACACGGAATTCGAATATTATAAACCCGGCGTAATTAAGAGTCCCCCGTTAATTTAGCGCCCCTTTGAAGGGGCTGATGAACAAATTAAAGCGGTGGCTTCAAATTATAATCACGCGGTTTAATGAAGATCCGTTTGAGTCGGGCGGAAATTTTTGCGCCGCGAGGTAATTGCGAGAAACGAGCGTCGCCGCGCGCCAGACGCTCTGCGCGCGAACTTTTGAATCGCGCGGCGCGCGTGGAGCGTTTTTCCCGGCGGCCGAGAGATCGGCGAGAATTTTCAGCGGTGACCCGGGCGAGTAGTCACTTTAAATTCGCAGTAAATTCACTTTGCCGGGTAATATCGCAAAGTGCTGTAATGCGATTTTCAAGGGATGAAAATGAGCTTTCATCAGGCTACATCCGCGACTAAATGAACAAAGTGCCGCGGGCTGCAGTGTCCCTGTAACTAGGTGCTCAGCCTTTTTTTCCCTGGCGCGCTCTCTATCTCTCTCGCCCACCCCTCCCCACAGGCTCGATAATAAAGCGAACGCGGGCGAACCTAGTTAAGCCACTTACCATTTATCCGCTATCAATACACTTTTGTACGAGTAAATTGCCCCGCGGCGCTGCAGCCGTTTTACTAGATTTCGTTACGCTTTTTTTCTGTACGCTTTAGCACGCGCATTTAGTGAAACTAACGTGTGAAACGCTTTAGCAGTGCTCCAAAATTTAATACTGTTAAAGTTAAAGTCTTTTAACTTAAATATTTTTCCTGCTCAAATAAATGTGAGCGATTTATACATTTTATGTAAATAACCTTACTTGCACTATCATTGAGTGGAACTAAATCAAATTTTATTACAAATGCCTAAATCTAGGTGTCCGAATCCTCGGACAGAGGGTCACTCCTCAAACGCCAAATGGCGTGCTTTTATCCCTTAACGCTACGAATTTCTATAATTCATTAGATGAACCTTTTAAAACTTAGTTCCACATTAGAGGACCGACGCTCGAAGCAGAAACCGCAGCCGAAAAAAAACTCTCACGGAGCTTAAAGAAAAATCCCGGCCGCAAGTAAGTTTCCAAGTTGCGCTCGAGGCGACAGAAAAAAAAGGTGGAAATACACTTTCAGCGGTGACGACTCAGTGACCGATAAACCATCGCGCGACCGACTTTTGCTTCGCGCTCCGCGGAAAACCACCGCCTGGCGTTCAAGGGGCAGAAAAGCGAAACGAGGAAAGGCACGCCGAGGAGGAAAAGAGGAGGAGCCTCCCGCTCTCGCGATTTTTACTCGGCGAAATTCTCTCCCGCGTAATTTCACCGCGGCGTTAACGTCTGTCGGCGGTAAAGGATGGGGAAAAAACTTCGTGTTTGGATTAGTATTTCATGTGTGCTTAGGCGAGCAAAATTCTCTCGTTTTTTTCAGGAAACTAGTATCAGCGATCTCTTTGATATTTTATCTATCAACGTATAAAAATAAAAAAATATAATATTTTTTAATAAAGGATATGAGAAGTGATGGATTATTCTGAAATTTGATAAAAAATGATATTTAATCTCTTGTGGTAAAGGAAAAACTTTGCTTCTATATGTTATTTAAATTGACAGAAAACTAAAAAATACTAGAAATAAAGTCTATAGGTAACTATTAAGTTTTCTTTTAATTTGTTTATTCGATTAATACGTATATTAGTAATATTAATAGAGTAAATACATTTGATAGAGAAAAATACATTGCATCAGTTTATTTCAATAAGCTAGTTTTAAATGTTGCCTTTATAAGAAAAATTATTGCAAATTATTACAATGTATTATTGTAATGTTTAGCAGGACTTTTTTCCTCGTTCTTTTATAATTAGCAAATTTATTATGAAAAAAACTGAACTGCTTTATTAAATGATCACAAACACGCTAAAATCACGAATAAAAGGAGGCATAAATGGCATAAGTAGTATTTGAACGAAGCGTTCCAAAAAAGAAAACAATGAAAAAGTAAAGTAGCTGAAATAAGAATGAAAAAGAAATCGCTTGTGTAACGACACGTCAACTTGAAAATTGAAAAGAGTTTGTCGAGTGGGGCAAATGAATGAACGGTGTTTGTCCCGCGCGAAAGGCCCTCCTTTCGCCCACTCGAAAAAGTCTGATGCTTCGCGTGTACTTTTTTCGGTCGCTTCCGCTCTCTCGCCCTCCCGCGCTAAAGATTTGTGGCGGTGAGTGCCTTCGAAATTGAAATTTTTGACAAATTGCTGTTTTCCAGCTACCTGCACGTACATCTTCCCGAGTGCATATTTATCACGCGCGCCATTCTAAAGTGCAAAGTGTACATAAAAGCCCAGTGTGCGTTAGTTCTTAAAAACCAACTCGAACGATGTTTTTTTGGCCCTGAAATAAATCTAACGCAGGGCAATTATTTTACTTCTATCTTTGAAAGAAAATCAAGAAAAGGTAAGTTTTTCCCCTCGATATTTCGAAAATTGAAAAAATCAAGCGTCTGAGAGCCACTTCGGAGCGCGGGATTTATAAAATTTCAATGCGCGAATGGGAAAGTTGCGCTGTAAATTTTTTAAAGTCCCTGGGCAAAAAAGCGAGCGGGCGGTTAGCGGCGCTTTTACTCCATCAGAGACGCTGAACTTTTCGATGGCGCGGGATCTCGGGCGGCGCTCGCCTTTCCAACTTTCTGACGGAGGCTGGGCGGCGCGCATTGTTTACCCTTGAGTTTTCCGCGCGTCGCTGTACCCCAGGAATGCGGGCGAACCGCCGAACGATTTCCCGGTGTTCGAGGCTATTTTTTAATGTTTAGGTTTACTTCAATCTGAGATTTTCTTTTTTATTCGAGATTCCATCGTTCTTTACGAATGTTATCAATATTTACTTATAGATTTCGAATTTAAGCTTACAGATCTCTTTTGAATTGATAAGAGATTCTTTTAGTAAAAAATTTTTAAATTTGCATTTGAAAACGTTTACGAAAGATGCAAAAATTAATTCAGTTAGATCAAGTTGATTGAGTGATCTATAAGATAAATTTGAGTAAACTTAAAAGTCTTACCAAAGCCAGAATTTTCTATTTCCAAGAATTTAAAAGGTCATTACAAAACTGCTGTACACTTACCTAAAACAGAAATAGAAAAATAAAATTAATTTAATATCACATATAAGAAATTAAAAGAAATATTTTGGTAGTACTTTACGCAACAAGTAAGCAAAGCAAGTAATTCTTGTACGAGTCGAGTTTTGATAAAAAAGACGAGTGCGAGAATTGGTTGCGAACTAGTTACGTAAGGTATTTTATATATTTGGGTATTTTATAGTATTGTATATATTTGGCTTATATTTCGTAGAAAATGGTGTAACTGATCGAGCGTTCACAAAGAACATGTTTTACGCATGTGGTGTATAAATAAAAAACTTTACACAAACTCCATACAAAGTGCAAGAATATTGTGTTTTATTCACTGAGGGTAGTCATAAAATACCGTTTTTTGTACAGAGTTTTGAAAGCTTCATTTTAATATTATTCTGACCCTATTGGTTAATAAATTAAAACGATTACAATAACAAATTCCCACCCTTCGAATCCTCAGTAAAAAACTTGTTTCGGTCGTCAAATAAAAGAAATGCATCATTTCCCTCATCGTCGCATAAATTGAGTTTGTTGGAATAAATAAATGTCAATGCGCGCGAACAATCGTCGGATAGCGCTGTACAAGGCCCATAGCCAACATCCCCGAGCGCGCCGAGTGGCTGCCTGCAAATGCGAGTCATCCGTCTCTCTCGGCTCCCTATCACCCCCCCCTCCATCGCTCTTTTCCAAAGCGCATCTCAAACTCCTCGAGGGCCGCGGCTAAAGTCAAAATCGATGATTCAATTATCGAGAGGCGAATGGCGTTTTCGCCCTTGCCGTCTTTCCCGACCACCCCCCGCCGTCGGATCTCGCTCCGAGGCGAGGCGCGCCTTAAGATTTCCCAGGAGGCTCGGGCATCCGAGGCGGGAGAAGAAAAGGAGTGGCGCGCGCGCGCGGAGGAAAAAATAAACCGATTCCGCCGTTTTTTTTTCATCCTCGGGGAACCGAGCGCCCCGGCTAAATCGGATAGCGTCGCGCAAGTAGTGAAAGCCGAGTGCCGTCGGACACCGCGGGACGCGAGCCGCAGCGCTCGTTTCCATTGCTCGATAGGGCATAGGGTTTGGAAATTAGATTTCGGTGAAAGGATAACTTTTCAAAGAATAGAAATTAAACAATTGCTTTCATCTTGATTCAAAACACTGGGGAATTAGGTGTGAAAGTTAAAAACAATTTTTCCCTTTTATAGAAAAAACTAGGGTAGGATGCTGTGAAGCATTGAAAAACTGATTTAATTGATGTAAATGATTTGAATGCGCTAAAATTAAAAATATTTTTATGTAAATTAAATAGTTTAATGATATAATAATAAAGTTTTTCAGTTTTATAATTATATTCCGAAGTTTTTTTTTAAATAATGCTATTAAAAGTATTTATTGATATTTGAATCTATTTCTAAACTTTCGATTTTTTAAAGTTTCCGGTAATTTCAATAAATTAAATATAACTATAATTATACAAAAGACGAATGAGGTAACCAACTTTTTAATCGATGAATTGAATTTTTATCTGTGATCATTAAGGTAGAGATTTTTGATAAAAAAATATACCTCGCATTTACGGTATTGAAATCATCGAAAAAAAATTTGAATACAGTTTTCGAGGGCGATATGATATACATTTTCGATACATCGAACGCTTCCAGACGGCATTGAATGCAACCCCTGGCGAGGATTAAAATTATACGTCTGGCCCATTGAGGCGCGCAAAACCATTGAGCGCGCGATTGCACGTGCTTCAAAACGCGCGCTTTACAAGCGGTGAAAAGTACACTTGTATTTTTGGAAAGGACGCGTGCGCTTCCTTTCTTTTTTCGAAGCGCGCGGCGCAACCCGGCGTGAAAAGCTCGTTTGCCGCGGCGCTGAAAACAAAAATCTCCGCCGACGTCGACGGCGCGTTACATCGCCGCGAGTGCGAGCCAAGAAAAAAGGCGGCGAAGACGCGGCCCGAGAGGAGCGGAAAGCGAGGGAGACGGAGCGCGGCTTTACGACGCGACAATGGCCGAGGGATGCCGGTCGTTTTTGCAACGCACTGCCCGCCCTTATACTTGCTAACAGGCTCTTTTTCAAGGACGATTAAGCTGAAGGAAGGCCACTCGCGTTGCTCTCTTTCGCTACCTCCGAAAAAAAAGAACTGTATAATGCTCCGAGCGAGGATTTCGCCCCGGGAAAAGGTTCTTTCGCTTCGGATATTATATCTTTTTCCGGGGAAGGACTATTCAAGGGAGTGTCGAAATAAACTCAATTCGTATAAAATACGCTTGAAGGACAAGGATGAATTCGTCTGTGGGAGTTTCAAAAGTATTTTAGCGGGCGATTTAATTTAATTGCTATTTTTAAATTCCGAATATTTGTACTGCAGAGATATTGAATATTAAAATTATACTTCAAAAATGTGCTGTAAAAACTATAAAAATGTATTCAAAATTTGTTTAGACTTGTGTAATACTTCAGACGTTGCGTTCACGATCGCTAAAGTAAACAGATATTTTAATTTCCATACTTCAATAAGTCCCCACGGTGAATAGCCGAGGGAGGCTTCCCCGGATCAAAAGACCTAACGCGCGCGCGAGATATGCAGATCGCGAAGTCGCGACCGCCGCGTCTATATTGAAAAATCAATAGCGATCAGAAAGTTTTCAGCTCGCGGAGGGACAGCCCGTAACTTTTCGAATTTCAATATGAAATTTCCCGGGGATATTCGCGGGAGCGTACGCGGAATGCGCCGTGCGGCGAGCAAATAATGGCGATTATCCGTGCTTGTTCGCTTCCGAGTTCTCTCCCCGGGAGACGGCGGACTGCGCGACTCACGAGCTAAAAATCCGACGGCGAAGTAATCGAGGATCCGACAGCACACCAGCGGGGGGAGAGGGAGGAGCGGTCAATTGGCCCAAGTCCCGGCAATCCGAGCCTTTTTTTTCTTCCGCCCGAGTACAGGAAGTAAATGGTCCGCTGCGGATATATATCGATGCCGGCCGATCATTTCTTACGAGATTGCGAGAGCCAGCAGAAACAGACTCCGATAAAACTTGTAGACCCCACCCCTCGCTTTCTTTCTCATTCCCTCCCTCCTGGAACGTCCTAATTCTTTGTCCCCTCATAACCAGATGTCCCATCTTTTTACTTTTATTATTTCTCTCTGACTTGCGCCGGGGTAACCCCCTAGGACTTACCAGATCTCTTACCGAATTTTTTAGATTTATCTTAATAAGTTTGAGAAGTATTTTAACTTATTAACAAAATCTGTCTTTTCCTGTACCCGTCGAGACATGCTAACAATCACTTGAAAGTTTAATGTTTTATTTATCTACGATATCTTACAGTTTAAAGTTTTATCGTACTTTTGTAGTACACACCTATTACAAAAAGTTTAAATTACACCAATGATTAATTACAATAACATCGCGATAAATCATTGCATTCTTGAGTAATAATAACTTAATAAAATGTTTTTATATAATTTATAAACGAAGTAACGTTTTAGTATTCTTTATGAAAAAAATGGATATTTACATCAACTGATTCGTAAAAAAAAATTGTTTCTGTATTTAAGCAAATTAAAGAATTTAGAAATTGAATGTAATTTTTTATAAAAATTTTTTTATAAAAGTCGCACTTAAAATTAATACATGCGCGAGAGTCTGCGCGACGTCGCGATATTACGACGTGAAATAGAATCTGGAAAATCACCAACAATTTTGCACGATCCAGCCCGGGTGAGCGCGCTCCCGTTAAAATCTCCGATATCCGTTCTGATGCTACAGTCGAAAAGGGCCGCGTCTCCTCGCTATTAGTTCTCCCTCCCCCGCCGCCTCGTTCCTCCGCAAAAAGGCCCGAGCTACACAGTACAGTTTTCCCAGCCGCCCAGCTCTCGCAAGGAAAGCGCAATCGGCGAAGAATCTAATTGAGCCCGTCGCCAGGTGGTCACCGGAACCCGGTGCTCTCCGAGCTCCCTATAGATAGTCACCCTGGTGCAGACCGGCGATATTCAAAACAAAAGGCGTCTCGCTAATTTGCCGGGCCAGCTGTCCCTCCGGTGAATATACAAACGCGGCGCTATCGGGAATATTCAGCGGCCGGGGGGAATAATTGGCGGCGAAAGATAAGCGCGCGGCGCGCCCGGGCCGATTATAGGTCATCGCTGAATTATGGATCGCGTCGAATTCAATTTGAAGAAGACTCGTCTTTTACGAAGGCGCGATTTCCCGATCGGACCCTGCCGCTGAAAGGCTTTTAATTCGCGAAAGTTCCTTCCCACCCGCATTGATTTATCCGCGCGGCTCGCGGACGAATTTACCCGTCCGCGCGCCTCCCGGTTGGAATTTTCGTCGCGGAGCGCAATAAAATGTTGATGAAATATTTAAGGGGCCAACGGGTGGGTAAAGGGCGTTATCCTCGCGTTAAGACCGGGCGCCACTATTTCACGGCGCGGGCGTTCTGAATTACAAAGAAGGATGCCCAAGGGAATGGGTGATTTCCTTCCTGAATAACTAACCGGCGTAAGCAAGCGCGGCCCTGCTTAGGCTGCGAGAACTGGCCGTAAGGCGTTTGATAATGGATGAAAATGTGATAGCCTTGAGTAATGCGGATAAACCGCGCTTCCGCATTTTTCATCGTTAAAACGGGCGTCCCCATAAGCCTCGTTATTTCGGTTCGTAGGCAGTGCTATTTTTGCATTGGTATGCAAATATGAAATTTTTCTTTAAACATTGAGATGCTATTAGAGATGACATGAGTATATTTTTCACGTTAATTTAAGATGAATTTTTAATTTTTTATTCTTTAAAAAATTTATCACTTATTCTTCAAAAAATATGTACATACGATTTCCCATTAATAAAAAAATCGATGATCCTGAATCTATCATAAAACAGAATACATTGATTCTATTTTACGTGTAACATTCCTGTAGGCAGCATAATCGTTTCTCTACTATTTATACATCTCCGAAATTAAAAGAAATTCGAATGACTAATAAAATTCGGCAATTCTACCACAAGTCTCTGTTACAAGCTCATCGCAAATTACGACAAAAGCTTACGTGTCGTGCGGTGATTCGCCACGTGCCGCTTTCACCGGCATCCACGATGCGTGAAGGACCCTTCTCGCACAACAGTGTAGTCACCGTGAAGAGGATCGTACGAGCTCCGTTTTCATCATAGAGTAATGAAAGTCTGCTAGATCCCCGCAGGTGCTCGACATTGTCGCGTCTCTTCACGTGCTTTAGAAACCCGATTCGACAGGAAATTTGGACTGAATACTCGGTCCACGTTAGTGGAACTACGCGTCGATTGAATACAAGAATCATCTTTGATTGATATGGCTTGCATTATTTACGAAGGATTTCGATTTCAGAACAGCGACAGAGAAAACAGACTTTCAATTTGTAGCGATGAAGTACTCCACACTGATAGAAAAATTTAGGAAACTCTGCTAAAACTTACAGGAAATTCTCCTTTTTCGTATATTTGGCGTTTCTCCTACAAAAATAGGACACCCTCCTGAACGAAAAAGGAGAAAGTCCTAAACGAAAAGGAAAAACTCCTAAACGAAAAGGAAATTCACCTTCCTATAAGAGCTTTTCCTTTTTCGTTTATAGCAGGCTTTCCTATTTTTGTAGGAGAAACACTATTTTTGTATACGAAAAAGTAGAATTTCCTATAAATTTTTAGGAGAGTCTCCTCAGTTTCTCTTAGTTTTTTCTATCAGTGCATTTAAGTGCATGCTAATTAGATAAGATCATTTCTAATATGCGTAATTAAAAGATTTGCTGTTCATAATTAATTTAGGAACTTTAAAAAAAAATAGATACATTTTGTCACTTCATTAAAAATAATTAAGGCATTTTGTTTTAATTCTCATTTACCTAATTATTAAAGCTTACTCACACCCCATAATTTCCCTTCTGTAAAAAAAAAACGCCGAAAGTAAATCACCCGGATTAACGTTAATATTCACTCGGGCTCGCTTTCAGCGCTTCGCGAATGTACCCAGCAGCCGCGTCACCGGAAATTATTCGCATGCCCGGCATACAACGAATCGACAAGGCGCGCCGGCGATTCATTAGAGCCGCAAGAAAGGCCCGTGAGCCTCGGCTAATTGCATTCGCCTCACCCCTTCCCCCGGCGCCCTCCTCCCTTTACACCCCGAAACTGCGACTGCATTCGAGCCGCGAGCCCCGCCTCCGCCCCGTAACTTATTCCACCTGCCGAACATTTCCGCGGCGCGTGACTCAGGGCCGCGTCACGTACCGACCCTTTGGGGAATCGAAAAACGCCGCCGCGCGATTACCCCTCGGCGGCTGTCGTCTCACCGGCCGTTCGCCCGGGCGCGCGCATACCTCGGGAGTAATCGTGGGTTACATTAATTTTTACGAATCCGAAGTAGGTCTGATTGCGTTTCGATTTTTTGCTCCCTTTTTAATTGTATTATTTCCGTTCGAAAATTCTAGATGAAATTGCAGCTTGTGAAGCTCAGAGACATCTGTTAGAATTTCAGTTATAAATAAAATTCATTAAGAATTTAGCTTTAATCAATTTTAGCGGAATTTTTACAGAATTTTAGGTGGATGTCAGAGGAATTTAAGATGACTTTTAAATGATTTTAAAGTTTAATTTGATTCCATTTTTGAACTTTTGTAGCTAGAGTTTATTATTGGAGTAGTCACTTGCACCTCGCATCGCGTCATTCATTTTTGTTACAGTTTCTAATTTTTGTTACCTAACTATACTAAAAAAAGATTGAATCTTACTAATAAAATTATTTGATAAAATGAAGTCTCAGTTTTTCTATAACCTGTAAAGACACTTCGCGCAGTCATTCCATTCTCTGCAACGTTAAATATAGATATTTCAAATTTCGCGCTCTTTTCTAAACGATTAACAAGGAAACACCGAATTTACATAAATTTTTAGCTACCTGCAAAATATCACAGCTTTTTCATGGAAAGATTTGTGTTTATAACGAGTGCACGAGGACCGCAGTAAATTAAAGTTTACGGGAACGCAATTCGCGAAGGCTTTGTTTTTGACGACTGCGGGTACGTAATCCAGGAGCTAAACAACTTCGCAACTTGTCGGGGGAACTTTGCGCTTCACCTTCGCGCGGCTATTATGCGCCCTAACAAACGAGCCTTTGATCAAGTGGCCGTCGTTACGCGGGCTAACTCCGCGGTACGCTCTGACCCGAAAAATTTCGATGACCGCACCTGGATAACAACAAAACGGCTCTCGAGTGTACTCCCCTCGAGAGCGGTGCCCGGCCTTCCCGCCCAAGTTTCCTCGTTATACCACTGGGGAGCTCGCGGAGTTTCGCAAGGAGGTCGGCGCGTGCACAATGGCCGGTCGAAGAAAAAACGAATTTTTCGCGTTTCCCAAATAAACCGAGGAAGCCGAAGAGGTGATAACAGTCCTCCTAAAAATCAATCCACCCGGCCGCTCCGATATCTATTAGTGTGTCCGCGAACTTTCGCGAACTTCCCAGCGCGCGACGCGGAAGAGGGGGGAAGGACACGGGGTGGGAGCAGGGGGTTACTTGACTTGCGAAAATTAGCGGAGCCACGCGGTCGGGCGAACTAATTACTTGAAAGCTCTCGGTACTTCGACACTCTCCTCTTTATCCCCGGCTTCCGCGGGTCCCACTTTTACCGCGCTCATCCCCACTTTCCGCGGCTCGCGGAGGAAATCTTTAACTCCCGGCTCTCTCCGGGAGTATTTACGATTATTAGCCGGAGGTGTAGCCTACTTTTTTTTTTTATGGAGGAGCTACGGGGAATGCGCACGGGAATAAAGTTTGCGCGTTATTGCGACATCAAACTGGAAGGGTCGGTACTCTACCCCGCAGTATCGAGTAGTCGAGTTAACGAAGTTTAACCAGAGAGTAAAAAAGAGTAAATTAAGTTATTTTATAACAGTTTGACTGTTTCGCGAGAAAAATAACTAAATTAACGGTTCGGTTAGGTGGAAGGTAACTGCGGGGGCTAACTGAAATTATGTAAATTCAAGGTATATAGGAGAAAAGCAAACCCTAGAATTGTATGGGAACTAAAGTTTACATTATGACTGAAGTTCCATCGGTCACCACATTGTTTACTATTATCTATCAAGCGCATTCAGCCCAGTCCTATCTTGTATTTAACCTACAATATCTCTTGCAGTATTTTAGCGTTTCAATAATTCACGAAAATTAATGGAATTGAAGTTAATTAAAATATTACCTTTGGAATATTAAGTAAATAATCCACTTATTAGTTAATAAATAAATTTAATTGATACCGAAGCTCAGTAACATATACATAAGCGGCTTTTTCATTACCATGTCTTATTAATCTCGCATTTCGAACGTACACATACGTAAAAGTAAATTAAATTCGTAAATTTTTAAGTCTTTTAATCAGATGAAGCTAACGTCATGAAGCCACATATAATGCAGCGGCGGCTCGCACTCGGGTCGCAGCATCTGGCTACTGAGGGAGAGCAGCCTGCAAGCGTGTCGATTTAGCTCGCGATCCGCACCAGAGGAGTCAAAGAGTGACGGAGCGCCAGAGACGAGGCACTAAAAGGCCTTTGGCCTCGGGAAACGGCGGCCTCTATGGTCCCTCATTAAGTCGGGGCCGGCCGCCGCTGCGACAGAGCACTCGAGGCCAATAAAAGCGAGCGGGGGAGCCTCCCTGCTCGTCCCTCCCCTCTCACATATAGACCAAGAACCCGAGCGTTTTGTCTCCCCGATACGGCGCCTCCTGAATCGTTGATGCGCATCGACGTTCGCTGAATTATGCACTTTCGATTTTGCTCCCCCGCTCGGCTTACCAGGCTAATCCCTTACGACGTACGTTCAATCGAATTTCTATTGATTCCGAATGCAGCTATACGACTCCTCGTGTTTGATACACCGCATTCTTTTGTTCTCGGGATCATACAGGAATTTCATTGATGATTTCTTTGCTGTTTCTCCATTGTGAGGTGATTGTCTCTTAATATTTCGAAATGGATTTGTGAAAATTTTTATTTTAGGTACGATTTTGATTTCGATACGATAATAGCTTAAATTATTAAAAAGTTACTATCTCGAAGAAGTCGAGAATTTTCTCACGACCCTTAAATCCTTCTCCAGTTTTGATCAGAAAGAAATTGGTCTTTTCTTGCATAATTCGAAACTTCCTGTGCATTGTATATATTTAATTTAATAATTAAACCCATAATTATTTTTTTTTCATTTTAGCTTAAAGTAAATTTTTTAATTAACATTTATTTTATGCTTAGACAAAATAACATACGTTAACAATTTATACATTCGTATAAATACACGTGCTTTTATGTACGTACGTTAATTGCATTAATTTTCAATTGTTAAAACAGAACACACTGCTCATAAAGTGCAGCGATGTTTCATTTCAAGAAACGTGCATAAGTTCGTTTGGTACAAAATGTAGGTCGCATTTATTAAATAAAATACAAAGTCACAAAGCCTCAAACACATAACATCAATAGTATAATTTTATTAAGCTCCGCATAAAATTCCACTCAACCCGCAATAATTCGATTTTCACGTGCAATTAAAATTTTTTGTTCGGTTACACAAACCAAGCACCGGAGCATCCCAATAAACATCGGAAAGCAAAAAAACGCATCGATAAATGGAGCACGATCGGATATTCCAGCCGAGCGTTTGTCCGCGCATTTTTAACCCAACGGCGCACTCACCGCCCGAATCGAACGCGCGCGCGCGCGGAAACTCCGAAAGGGCAGTACCGCCCGCGAAAAAAATAGCGCCGCATGTAAATTTTCCGGCGGGCGGGCCGATCGCTTTTCGCCGCGCGTAAAATTGTCAATCGAACGGGAAAAAGCGCGCCATTACGCGGGGCAGGGGGCGTCGCCCCCTATTTTTTTTTTCGCTCGCGCCGCTGATTAATGCGCGAGCCCCGCGGCCGAATCATCGGGAGGCGGCGAAATAGGAGAGGCGCGAGCCATGGTAATTGGAGAACGCGAGATTGCGATCGGAGCCGGAATTAACGCGGGCGCGCGATTTAATTGCGACGCGCCATTAAAGTCTTCTACGTCGGCGCCTCCTTCTTACGGCCGCCTGGCCGGCGAACAGCTGTAAGCTGGATTCCGTGGTATCGGGGCGATAAGGGCGGAGCCGGGAGCGGAGGGAGAGGAACGCTGATGGTTCACGTCGGGACCTCGATATCGCTCGATAGGGGTCCGGGAGACGATTCTCCGAAGCGGAGTGGTAATTACGTCGAAGGAATTCGATTTTAAGAATGTTCGGAGTTTTTTCTTCGATGAAATCGTTCGCTCGTAATATTTTTTACGAGCCTGTAATATCGAATGGGAATTTTTATGCCTGAAATTTTTTCGATAGTACGTTATTTAATTTAGTATGATTTCTTTGTTATTTTATCAAAATATTTCGCAATACCATTTGAATTTCGTACAATTGCTTTGTAATCTTTCCAGTCGTAAATATTTGCAGTCGTAAAAATCAGTATTTTTGCAGAATCGTTAAAGCCACTCAATGAGCCAAACACACACACTTAGCGCCTCGAGAAAAGCACCTGCAGCTATATACAGGGTTCTCCAGAAATTCCGCCGTCTGCGCCCCTCCCTCGTTCCCTGGATATAATGACCTCTTTATTTAGTCACGTCTGATCGAGCTTCCGTACTTTTACTTATTCAGTCGCTCGCCATTACTGCCGCCTTGCGCGTGCCGGCGGATTTCGCCCCGACGTCTCCTGTAAGGGGCCGCGCGCGAACGCTTCGCCGGGCAAAGGGGAAGAGAGCGCGAGGGACGACGACGGAGGGAGAGGCTTCCACGACAATCGGATTATTTGCCTGAAAATCGAATTCTCCCGGGCTGTTTCGCCTTTTTTTTTCATTGCACTTTACTCCGCCGGCACTCACTGTTTTCTTTTGCCTTAGTCGATGTTGGCGGGTAAGGCAGGCTTGATAAGCAAAATTAGAGGAAAATAAATGTGCGAGATTTTGGAAACAAAATGTAGCCATTCTTTTTTTGCATTTTTTACAAATGTGACTGTATTATTTCAGATAATAGTAAAGAAAAGCAGTAAAATCAGCAATGTCATTAATTAGAGCCTGCTGAATTTGTGGATTAAAATAAAAAACTAAATTTGACGCAATATTCAGTAGTAAAGAAAAAATTAACGTTTTACTTCCATTTGAAAATAGGGGTAAATTAATATGGAAATTATCTACTTTACATGAATTCTTTGTATTGTTATCAATTTTATAGTTTTTCTATTGACATTTTTAAAATTAGATCAATTTAAAAATGAAAATCGAGAAATAAGATTATTTCCTTGAAGCATGAGCAAATACAATATTTGATTATAGCTGATACGGTTCAAAGTACATGACTGTAGCAGTATATAACTGAGCTAAGTAAATTTGTTTTAACCTAGATTCAATCTGTTACGTTTAAATTTCTTGTCAATATTGGCTATAAGGCTACAGAATTTTTAGATTAGCAGAATTTGTGCTTTAAATACGATATTTTTTTTATCGACAAATGTCTATAAAGAGAATCCATAAAAAGATTTAAGCGATTTCTTTTTACAAAAATTATTTATAATAATGTGATTTCAGAAAGACGAAAATTCCTTTCCTTTTTAAAGATTTATCTTTTTGTCAAGAATAATGTAGACAATCCTCAAAATAAGAAATGTTATCCTAATTAATAATAAAATTATGGTCTTAGATCTTAGAAGATATTCCTTTATCAATTAAAAAAAATTCTTATTTTTAAAAGAATATCTACATTTTTATTTCTTAGGCAAACAGTAAATTTCTTTAAAAAGGAAAGGAAATTCTTCAAAATTATTCTCTATAAATTAAAATACGACGTGAAAACCTCACGAACTTAGTTGGCTTTTCATACCAAGAATAAAAAGAATTCGGTACAAGTAATGAAAAAAGAATATTTATTCTAATTAAGAAAGTGAAAGAAGCGCACTCGTCCTCCGGCACTGAAAGAAACGAAGTCGCGCCAAGGGCGAAGCTCGTCGCAGCCCGGGGGGGTGTACACGGCAGGAGCGCCTGACCAAACACGTCTTGCCCTCCTGCGCCGGCGAAGCCCGGCAACGTCGGGGCTCAATCTACTGCTACGGCAAATTGGGAGCAGCGAGCAGTGCTCTCGCGAGGCACGGCACCTTCGATTATAGCGTCGTGCGCGCGCGAAATTCAATGAAGCGGCCGGGCGCCGATCGAAGCGGGTGGCCCGGTTAGACCGGAGCGGGGGAGGGGGGGTGGAGAGGTGCGGCTAATTGCTAATTAGCGATGCGCTCGCACGGAAGCCCCGGCTCTTCCGATGCATTTCGACGCGCGCGCCCGGAGATCAAACGAGACGCCCCGCCGCCGCCGCCGCGAAATTCGATTCGTATACGCCTAGCTGCGCGCGACCGGGCTTCCCGGAGCCCTGATGGAACGACGCCCGTGGGAGGAGATACTGCAAATTTCCATCGCCTCCTCTCTACCTACCCCGCTAGCTACTTACTGCTGCTTCTTCGTTTCTGGTAGAGCAGCTTCTTTCGCGTTTTGTTTTTTTGTTTTGGAATTTAATGAAGGAATTTGATTTTTACTTATAGTTTATACTTTGATTATAGCACTTCTGACAAATTAAGAATTTGCAGGGTGGGGTTTATTTCAGTGCCGAATTTCAATGAACTTATATTCCGAACTAAAAAAATTCAGATTTATTTTTTTTAAAAGATTGTTAAATGATTTTTTTATCTTATAATATAACATTACAAAAAAATGTTTAATTTGAAATTTTGCTGAGGTATTTTGAGCTCCTGCTGTAATTGAAATTAATAAGAGAATATCGAGCGGCAAAGTTAATTGAAAAATATATCGAAAAAATATAAAATTTTTGTCACGAAGTTTATCTGATTTTTCGAATGCAACAGTTAGTTTTTTTGAAAGAGATACATCGCTTCTATGCCCTATATTTGAATACCGATAATTACGATTTTTAGTTTTACTGTTTCAATTTTTTAAATAAAATAATTACAAATGCACGTTTTTTAAATACTAGTGAATGCACGTCCAGTCCAAATCAGTTGTTAATCTCAAAATTTGTTAAATGAATAACTGCAACATCGTATAGAACAATCCCTTAAATTCTCTAACTAAAGCGTACTTCGTACGGTGCGTACGTTTAAATTAATTATAGTAAACTATAACGAATTGGTTGAACAATTCTAACTTTAGTTTAGTGAAGTGTGTATATTTAAATTAAATCTATGGAATTAAGGAAATTTGAAGCTTAGTTAAACTAACATGTAGCTTCCATTCGAATTTTAATTAAATTTTAACCATCGTAAATTTAAATGAGAACAAAATTTAGTAAATTTTATAATCAACTATATTAACGACACTTAAAATATGAGAACAATTACTATAATTTATGGAAAAATTGCTGTCTGTTTAAAAAAATAGTTCTTTCAATGTATTTTCATAAATTTTAAGAACATCTACATCATCTTTTGAGTGTAGACGATAAAAACTCTAAGAACTCCAACATAAAAATTAAGTAATCATCACAAGCGTACATTTAAAGAGTCCACAAAATAAAAACGAAGTGCATACGAACTTATTTAGCGCTACTTTGTTAGCGCTTTAACGGGACGAGGCGCGGCTGTATCAGGCGCGCCGCGAACGACCGAATGGAGACATTTACACGCTATAACGCGGGCGGAATGGAGTTCAAGCGGCGATCGCCGTACGATTAGCCGTACGTTTCCCCCGTCGAAAAAAGAAGCTCACATATTGCAGCGGTGCGACGGTCCGTGCGAGCGTGCATAATGCCGTACTCCCTTCCGGCGGGGCTGTATAATGCATGCGCATGCATAAATTGCCGGGCACACCGCGCACTTTTCTTTCCTCCCGGCGGCCCGTGTTATTTGACGGTGGTGATGCGCGCTCCGCTCCTTCCGCGCGCAAAATGAAAAGTGAAGCTGCCGTACTTGAAGATCGAGTGGGTGGCTCGACGTTCCTTTTTTTTCTTTATTAAACTGAATTGAGGATGTTATTTTTTGCATATTTTCCCTGGCTCGACGGGTAAATTAACTCTTTATTTGGTCATTTTCTGCGTTTGATAATAAGCGAATTGTGCGTCCAACAATTGACACAAAGGACTCCCGGACAACACCATTACCGCTCTATTTCTCAAGCATTAAATTTTACGCAGCTTCAAAGTTTGCTTTTCCTGATAATGTAATATTATTTATTTACAGAATTCTTTTTTAATAATTGACTTTAACGGCAAAAGGTTTCATTGTATGATATTATAAATTCAGATTAATAAAGACGTATCAAAATTTATAAAATATGGTCTAATCTTAATTTTCCAAAACAGCAATCACCAACTTAGGGAATTCCTGAAAAATTACTATAATTTTATGTTAAAATTATAATAATTTTCTGTAAAAATAACGGTGACATTTTATAAAACTTTCCAGGTTCACAATATTACGCTTTTTTCGTAACTAAAATCTCAATTCGGTGTAGTAAATCATGAAATCTTCACAGTCATAATACAGTAACTAAAATAATTTATTAAAAATTTGTGATTTCATTAGGTTCATTTTAAAAAAACCCATCGAGTTTACATTATCCCAGTTACTTTTTAAAACTACTTCCACACTTCAGCAAAGAACTAAGACTAAAGTTAGACACTCGCAAACAAACGCGAAGGCAGCTAAAAGCGAAATAAAGTGCAAAAACAAGATTAAAAAAAGAGTTCAGATCCCTCGTAGCCCGCATCGGGCGACATCCTTTCCAGCCGATAAACTTCAATGCATAGTTAATAGCGACGCGTTTCACCCGAGCCCAAACGGAATTGGCGCTCCTCAACCGGCGCTGCACCCCCGCGAGCTCCGATGACCCGCTTTCGAATTAAGTTTACCCCCCGCGGCCGTGGAAGGAGGCTACTCCGATAAAAGCTCCCGAGGTTTTAGCGGCTTTTACGGGCCTGGCGGGCCCCGCGGATTTACGGTCGCGCGCACGCAGTGCCTGCGCCCGCCCCCACCTCGTCTCAATTACCCGAGGTTTACGAGACGCGCCGCGAGGCAGCCGGCCGTTTATCTCGGGGCGCGCGGGCCGCTCTTTCGGGGGACGACTTACGAGCAGGTGATGCGCGTGTTTACGCCCCGCTCCGGGCGGCTGCCGCTCGACGGGCCGCGCGGCCGGGCATTGTTAATGGCTTTTTACCGCCGTGTAAATGCGCGCCGCTGTCTCTGCCGGTGCGCGCGCCCGGCAAAGTGCTCGAACAAATTATAACGCTCCGGAGAGGCTGGCTGCCTGCTAAATCGGTTACTGTGTCGCGAGCAAATAATTACGTGGGGTACACGCATTTGTTTGCTGGGGAAAGAGAGTAGAATGTAATGTGTAGTCTTTATTGTAAATTTTGCTTTCGCGGTAACAGGGATACGTAACATTGTGTGTATTTTTGTAATGTGAAACAGGGTAAAACTACTCGATTCGAGTGGAAACTAAACCAACTGCACTTAGAGTGGCACTATCTTTTTTAAGTAGATTTTTCATTCGAATGAAATGATTTCTCGGACTTATTTTCATTCCTGTATGTTATGAGATTTAGATACAGTAATGTTACGATAGTTAATACACGAGAAACCATTGTATACTTGATGAGTTATTCTTAATAAAAATATATAAAATTTGCAATTTTATGGTATAAACACATTTAAATGACCGAAAACCTAAAAACTAAAAAGCAAGTCACGTCAATATCCAAGATAATATTTCAGTTTGTAAAAATATTTTTAGGGAGCTATAACATATGGTGAAAAGAACTATTTACATCGACAACTAAAATAAAAAACTAAATTTCAACAATAAAGAAAGAATTTTGTACAAGAGGAGAATTTTTCCGGAAAATTAAAAAAAAAATTTACCTTAAACTTTACGAGGGTAAAGACGCAATTGAGGGCAAGTGGATATTTTTGTGAAAAGTCTCTGTAAAAATTAGGGTAATTTTTTATAAAAATGACAGCGCCTTCCCGTAAAAATTTTTAATGCAGAAAATCATACCTCGATTACACTTTAACCTCTTAATTTTTATATGAAATTTCTCTTTTTATACATTTAGCATTTTTATTATATTAATAGTTTTTAAAACTTGATTGCATCTTTATTCTTTATCGAGGTCAGGTAATTTGAAATACACTTATTCTGAAAGATTAGAAAAGGTGTGCAGATACCGTTGATATTGTGGAACTTGCATCTTGATACGCGGTGATCCATTACTTGATTATTTTTTTCATTTAACTTTCATCTTCCATCAAAAATGAAGTTACGAGCTCGGAAGTAAAGAAAATGAAGTACGTGGGGACAAACCACTCGAGAAAGAAAAATGTGTTGTTTTGAGAAAAAAAGTTCAAAATTACATTTTCCGAAGCAATTTTACTTAATTGTAAACGTTTAGCAATCTAATGTCAAATAAAATATAGGCCTTTTTAAATTTTAACTTGTCGAATTTTTATTTTGCACCTCAATTAAAATATGATTTAATCATATAACAGTAATAAAATAAACCCTTATATTATAACCTTCAATTAAAACTGAAAATTTTAATTAAACGATCCCGGAAAAAAGGGGTCGTCTAAGTACAAGAAAAAGCTCTATATCAACAATGCGAAAAATAAAGTTATTCCTTTACCGCGAGAATCGCAATAATATTCCCCGAGTTTTCAGCCACGGCCGGTGCCGCTCGCGGCGAGCTCGAAAATTTCCAGCCGCGCTCGTCGCGTCGTCAATTTACATTTAATTACACGAGCCGCAAGGTTGGCAAGAAGAAAAGAGGAAAAATTTTCTACGATAAAAATGTTTGCCGGCCTCCAGCGAAGACGAGAGAGAGAAGGGGGCACATCCTGACGCAGTCGAGCCGCGGGTAATTGCGCAACTGCGCGTCAATTGAAGCGACGTCATCCGTTTAAGCGTTCGGCGCGGCGAATCGAAACTTTCATAATTGCCGTCATTGGGTCGCGCGCCGACGGACGAGAAAACTCAAAGGAGCCGGGGGAAAAAGGAGGAAAGACGGCGGGCGTTCGACGCTCCCGCCGCCGGCGGACGAATCGATGCGGCGCGTACACGGCGTCACGTCCTTGGGACGAATAATTTACGACGGCCGTTAATAAAGCGACCGGCCGCGGTGCCGTGTGGGTTTTTTTTTGCCGGCTCGGTCTGGCGATTCTCTTTTTTCGCGGGCTGTCGGGTCACGCCCTCGGACAATGTTTGCTCCTATGACGCGACGATGTTATAACATCGCTGCGGGTTCGTCGTTTATTCGGCCTCGTGTTGTCATTTATTGTCATTGTTTAAGTAGATTCTTTAATCTAGTTACACTTCATTTGTAACTTTCAATTTTTTAAAAAAGGCCTTTATAAAAGTTAAGTCAAAGGTGTTTAATTTATGTTGAGTAATAATAAATTAATACTATACAAAAAACTATACTAAATATCCTCTAGTGTTTTTAATAAGAATAATACTAAAAGTTTAAGTGGGAATATATTTAATTTATAGGGCAGTGGGAATATTTTATTTTATATGTAAATAATATGTATAATGTAAACAACCTTATTTAAATTCTACTTCAAGTCACGAAAGTAGTATTTTAAAAAATCTAGGGGAAATATGCACTTTAAAAAAGTAATTACGCGGAAACTAAAAAGATATAAAAAATAGAGATATAAACTAGAATATAAAAGCTATAATTTAAGACACTCGTTTTATAAAAATACTTTAAAAATTATTCTCAAAATTTGTCTTAAATTATGTCGTTAAATTATTCATAAGTTTCAAGCCAATTTTTTAATCGGGTAAGTGTCAAATTGAACCTTTTAGTATACACACTTACGTGATTTTTAGATTTTGATAGCGATTTTTTAATACTTTTGAAAAAAAATCTGCAAAATTTTGGAGAAATCCAGGATTGATCCCTTTTAGTTAGGTACAGTATAAAACATTTTTCACACTTCAATTGGTTCTTATTAAAACATGCTTAAAGACTTTTATTTAAAACAAATTGTCAAGAATAATTTATGTTAATTATTTTAAGATTTTAAGAACAATTTATTATCAGTTTCTAAATGAATATATATAACATGGGGATATCTTGATTAATTGGATCATACTTTTTCCCGTCAGTGTTTGCACTTGATAAGTAGCTGAACTGCCAGTGACCCTTTAATAGGGTAACTGTCCACTAACTATCGATCACTGTTAGTATTCGCGCGAGCTATCTACAAATATGTTGCAAAACCTAGAGGAGCGAGCGTAAACTCTACCGCCCGGCATTTCATTAAACTGCAAAACAAAAAGTTCATAATTCACGCTAATGATCTTCTCAACGAGGAGCTTGCAAGCTCGCAAAGCCCCAGTCAAAAGCCGCGATGTTTACCCCCCTCCTCCCCCGCAGCGAGTATAAAATAAAGACAGCGAGCCCGTAAAGTCGCGCTAAAAGGCGAATTCGTCGCGCGGAGCAGCCCGCAAAAGGGAATCGCTAATGTCCCCGTCCGCGAGCGCCTCGCTCTTTTCGCCGCTGAGCAAGCAAAGCAAGCCGGACGGAGCGCGCCGCGCCCGGGATAAGGCGCTCGGCCCCCCTCGCGCGAGCTCCCCGTCAAATTGAATTTTCGCGGCGCCCTCGCGGTGAGGCGCTAATCGAAAACCAATTAACTTTCGTGTTTGCCGTCGCGAATCTCGGCGCGCGCGCGCGGTAAATTAGCGGCTCGCGCATGCGCTCGCGATCTATTACTCATTGCCTAATGGGGGCGGAGGAGGGGGAGGATTCCCCAAGGGGGGAGCCTCGAAAACTTATCTAGTTATGCTGGAAATTCCGGATGTAATTTAGCTCGAGCGAGAGACCCGAAGTTGGGACACTTCGGAGAGCTCGCGGCTTAATGCGCGCACGCGTGTATATACTTGCGCGCGTGCCGCGCGCAGTCGCTAATGGAATGCATCCCGCGCGCACTTTTATTTTCGCGACGGAGATTTATGCCGCTCGCGGGATGAGTTATTTACTGTTTATCGCGTCTGTTTTTC
Organism: Eurytoma adleriae; assembly: GCA_900480045.1. Taxonomy (NCBI): domain Eukaryota; kingdom Metazoa; phylum Arthropoda; class Insecta; order Hymenoptera; family Eurytomidae; genus Eurytoma; species Eurytoma adleriae. Next base: position 77,936 of record UXGC01000207.1, read on the forward strand.
GCGCCCCTTTTTTTTACGCGGAGCGCCGATGAATGAACACGGAGAGCAGCCAATAATGCGACGCTGCACCGCGAAATGGATAATTTATGGGTGCGAAGTTTACGGATCGGGTGGCTGATGCATTAGCGACTTGATTTGTTGAATGTGCAGTGAAAAATGAATTTTACGTTTTTCGAAGTGAAAAGGACGGAAAGAGTCCGGTAGTGTGTGTCTGACTCAAGCTGTATGTGTTCTACTTCGGTCTGCACCGATCTACTGTGCGGTGTTTATGTAACTTGTTGGTATTGGAAATTTGAATCAATATTGTTTTTTACAATATTTGATGATTCATACGTGCGCAATCGCCTAATTATATCTTCGTTCAATTAATATATTAGGACTCGTTTCGCGATTCAGGTCACCTGAATTGGATTAAATTTATACTTGATGTGCGTATGTAGAATCAGTTAAATTAAGTTGAAAGTAGCGGTGTAATAATACATGCTGTTATTAACGCATAGCATTAACGTTGTTACTACTTTACTACCAATTACTGAACAAACTATATTTTGACGAGATAACAGAGAAGATTACATAAAATAAAATGAGGTTCAACTTTTGAAATTTACATCCGATAAAATTAACTATGTTTGAAGTTTCAAACGATTTAATATATAAAAGTTTAATGGTCCGTTTGAAGTTTAAGGGTCAAACTTGCAATAGCGGTACTATTAATGTAAAATAAAGTTGCCGAGATTTTTAAATTAAAACTACTTAGCAGACTTTAATCAGTTTCCTAATTGTCGAGAAAGACAAAGATCGTAAGATGGTTATTTATGAAAACTAATTTATTCGTTTGCATAAATTAAATTTACGACTCTCACTACATTATCAAGGAAACTGCAGTTTGAATGCACGATTTTGAGAAATGCATTAAAGTGATTTCGTTTGCCGGGGGAATGGTATTTACGCGATCTCCTCAACGTTCAAAAGTCACGGTACTTTTATAGGCGAACTTGGGCAAAGTGAAATAAATCAAATCTCCGAAGTTTTGTTTGTTTCCGTCTTAAACTTCGCTAATCAAAATTAGAATTTCATTCAAAATCAGTGAAATGAGAGTGCATTTTAAACTTTACCGCTCATTCAGAAATTCCGCGCAATAACTGCATTACAGGAGAAAATGTGAAACTATTTTTCCTTTTCAAAGTTTCGAATTGCCATGCAAACCACATTCAGTTTAATTTACATTATTTAAAAAAAAAAACATTCTTTTGCGCAATAAAGAAACGCTCTATAAAAGAATCTTAAAAAATCGTCAACAATATAAAAACGTTGTGATTCTCCACTCGATTTAAAATAATTAAAAAAAAGATTAAAAAATACACCTAACTTTTAAAAAAGTGTACAAAAACTACTTGCCGTTCAAGTGACACCCCCGCACCAATCGGCGACTCCCGCAGCCCTCGGCCCCCCGATCTTTGCGCTCGCCATCGGCGCGGTCCGCTCCCGGGAGGACGTGGAGGGTGCACCGTCCGCCGGCGCGCTCTCGGCCACTCTGAGGGCCCGTGCTCGGCCGGCCGAGTAAAACGCGCCCGACCCGCGGCGCACGCGCGCCGTCGTCGTCGTCACCGCCGCCGCGGGGGTAGGGAGAGCGCGCGCCGACGTCCTCCTCGCGCCGCGTATATTTATACGCCCGTCGCGGTCGCACCGGCCCGCCTTTAATGCGGACTTGAAAAATTCACGCGACCGATTTTCGGGACACGCGTGTCTCGCCGTCCACCCGATGCTCCAGTTTGTTTGGCGGGCTCTGCTTGCGGGGGTGGGAGTTGTTCTCGTGACAACACTGGGCGATGGCGGCGTTTTTTTTTTGCGAAAGAAATACTCCGAGGTTTGGGGTGTTGATGATCGAGTTTGATGTGATGTTTATTTTTTTGTTGAATTATTAATTTTGATAGTGTAGGGATGTTTTTGTTTGTTTTTACGATTAAGTGTGAACATTAATAAAGTACAAAAAAATTTGATAAAAAAAATCGATTTTGTTCACGTTTTTTTTGTGGTTTACCACAGGATTAGTTAAAAAATTGTCTGAAAAGTAACTTCTATTTCTTAGGTATTAAACAAATTAAACAAGATAAAGAAGATCAACTAGGTTGATCAAATTAGCGACGCAAGGAGCTTCTTGAATCATGCTTGTAAAGTCGATTTAAAATATTGAAAAAAATGGAAGAAATGATTAACTCTTTTTTTTAAACATTATACAAGTAAAAAGTTTCAAAAGTCTCGATTCAAAATAAAATTTAGATTTTTCAATAAAAATCCATTTTAATACTGAATTGATTAAAAAAGTATAAATGCACTAAAAATTAGTGAAATTAGTGATACTTTTACTAATTTGAAGGAAATATGTTGCAGTAATTTAATGAAATTTTTTACGGAATTATGTTAATTAAATTTATGCGAAAAATGAATATCGAGGATAAAATTGAATTATAATAAATATTTCATTATGGATAAATGTTTATTAAATATAATAATGCGATTCAAAATTTATTAATGAAATGATCACAGTAATTAATATTCATTTAATTATCAATTATTTTTGCTTTTTTCATAATTTTTATTAATTAATAAAAAAAATTTGCAAAAGAAAACGAAACTTCAAGTATTATAAAAACTCGAACAAATGAATTAGCAGTAAACAAAAATGGTACGGTTGAGTGGGTAATATTTAATATAATAATTAAATACACGTTTGATTTATGTTAAAAACAGATTTCGTTTGCTTTTGCTAATTACAATATCCTACTGCACCAACAGAAATGCATAAATAAAATAAAATAATAAACTCTCATTATTCTGCATGTTTATCTCTGCTCTATATACTCCAGAAGGAAATCAATGCCCGTGCAATTGTTTAATTAAGTAAATAAAATAAATAAACAATTAAAATACAACTTTATTTCCATTTAAAAAAATTGAATAATGATAATACCTTTGACCTTTTCAACAATTCTTAATTAAAAATAAAGAGCATTCTTTATATTAAATCACAATCATTTGAAATTACGCGAAAGAAAGCGTTGATTGAAATTGCGGAATCCGCTCTGAAATCGTGGAAAATGTCTCCCTTTGATAAAGAAAAACGCAGAAACTCGGGGGGCTCCGTCTGCTTACCCGAAAGCGCCGGCGATAATTAAAAACCGAGCTAGAGAGAGTACGTATACAGTCCGGTACCGTCCGCTCTTCCCCATTATCGTCGCCGGGCGTTAGGCGTACACACTCCGTCCGCGTCGCAGTGGGGCGGCTCTCCGTCTCTCTTCCGCTCCCTCGGCGAGGGGCGGATGCGTGCCGGCTGTTTATCGTCGATAATACGCGGCGGCCAGGCTCGCGCGCTTATCGCGCCAGATGACTCGCGAGCGCGCGCGCCGCCGCCGCAAAAATTGCCCGGCCGAATAATGCGACCCCGTTTAACCTGCACGCGCAATTAACCCTTCGCGCGGATATGGTTTATTAATCGAGTGCGGCCGAGTGGGGGCGGATTATATCGCCGGGGCGATGAAAAATTTCGGGGTAATGTTTGGTCGCGGTCAATTGGCACTGTTGTCGTTTCGAGGATTTTGACGCGGGCTTGTTTGGGAGTTCAATTTTTTTTTGCTTTTATTGAAGGGGAGGCTAGAGTAAATAATTTAGCGCAAAATTTGTCTTTTAATGAGTTCGAAATGGGGAAAATTAGTTTTGCGAATTTGATCGATAATGAAAAGTATGTAAATTACTACGGCGATGGTGGCTTTGTAATTTATGGAATTTAATTTTCATAATTTAGAATAATGTTAGATGAATTATAAATTTGTTTAATCAATCATTTATATTCAAATGTATTATGTAATCTATTAGACTTTATAATAATATCTGGGGTCGCACCAGATTTTTCTAAAATAATAATAGGACATTTTAATTAAATTTACATCGCATATATTAATGTCATTTTGAAGTAAATGAAAAGACAATTAAAAATCAGATTTATATTACAAATGGCAATTTTAATGTTTGTTATAAAATAAAAAAATACACGAACTTTTAATTATTTTTAATTGTAATTCACAGCGAATCCGAGCGAATAAATGATTTTTATTTTCGCGCAAAAGCAGCCAATAAATTGAAACTGGTGCACGTTCAAAGTAAATGATAGCCCGTCGTAACATCGATCGCTTTCGGGGGAAAAATGCGAATTAAAAGGTGAAATTCGTCGGGGGTTGCTCGCAGCAATTAAATAACGAAAAATTATGCAGGCGAGAAATAACTTTCTCGCGTTGCACAATTGGCCGGGGGTACGTTCGCTTCAGCTAGCGCGGGAAACGCATTCTAAATATTCATCGGAAAGTTATATATATTGTGTGCGCGCGGAGCGAGCGAAGAAAGGGAAATAGAGCGAAAGAGGGAGAGAGAGAGGTGCACGTGCCGCCGAATTTTCGGCGTAATTCGAGTGTACGTGGCTGCGCGTTAGCGCGTCTTCGTCTCTAATATCGGCGCTACCTCGCTAATTTTATCGTTTCGCCAAGTTCGCGCGCGCGAACTCCTGTCAACGCGGGTACCCGCCCATTTCCATTTTCTCCTTTGAATCATCAATTCGCTGTCGGGCGCGCGCGCGCCGCGGCCCTTTTTTTCCTTTCAGCCGAAAGGGGGAGGAAATTATGCAACTTGTCGAAACGAGAGCGCCGAGTTTAGAGCGGCGGCGGCGGCAGCTTCTGGTTACGAGTGTAACAAATCTGTCTTCAAGCGCGGGAAAGATGAATGTCATGATTTTCGCCGGGAACTGCTTGCTAACTAGATTGCGCGGAAAATGAAGATAATTTGTTATCTTCATGCGAAATTGTTGAAATGACTTGCATGATGTAGTGCTGTACCACTTAAGAGGAGATTTTACGACTAACGGAGTTGTGCTAGGAATATATGAATAATTTATGTTTTTGTCGTAGTTACCTTATTTCTTAAATTGATAAACAACAAAATTAACTAGAAAAATTATTTTCTTCTTTAAAGTAAGTCTGATTGCATTTTAATTGTTTTTACATACTTAAGCGTGACATTACACTCTTTCAGAGAGAAATTTTATTGTATATCCTTTTACGTAAGAGTAAAATAATGATTTTTTACTTTTGTACAATAAAATGGTTGAATGAACGGAATTACGTAGATTGAAATTTCGTTCAATTGATTTAGCGCGTATTTATTAGATTAACGAGGAGTTAATTTTCATTTCAATTTATTATTTATTCGATGTAAACGAAAAAAAAATTACTAAGAGCAATTCAAGTTTAATACAATTGAATTGAAATAAGAATTATGATAAATTAATCTTTGTGCCACTGAATATTTCGATAAGCCGCTCAAGTCCCCGTGGACATTGCAAAACCCTCTGACATTACACGTATTATTTTACTCGATGAGTACTCATTAAATTTAAATCCGCTTGGAACTGAATAATTAGCGCATAATATTACCTGATTCATTTACCGATAAGGTGGACTCAGAAACATCATCTCTTTTTCCGTCCCACTTTAACTCAATTTTTCAATTCCTAATTCCCGATTCCTACATTTAACTTTTGAATATAAAAAATCATCTGACAGTTTTAAAAATTGATATTATTTTTGTGCAATAGATGCACTACTGAAAATAATAGGCATCCCACATGAAAAAGAAAATCAAATTTCTTTATGTCTGATAATCGACAAAAAATACGTCGCATTTTTTCCTTTTCCAATTTGTCATTAATTAACAAACATATTGCACCTTAACACAACATACTATAACTTTGGGGCGCTACCACAGCATATTATGTTCGTATAGTTTGATGTAAAGACGTTGTGTCACACGTAATGATTAAATTGAAAAAAGAAAAAGTATAAGTCGATTGTTTTTCAGTACTCCATCAAACGGATATAATGGAATTCGACTTTTTTTTTCATGCGGGATCTCAATTGAACTACCCCAGGTTGCTCGTAACGAGAGCGCGCGCAACTTTGTCGCCGGTCTGCCTCACCGCGTGCGCGCGGCGGCGGCGGAGATGGCAAATTACTCCCGCGCGGAATTTCGCGGCGACCATTTGCCCGCCTCTTTCCGGGCTTGAAATACAGTTTTTAATTACGCAGTTCATGCGCCGCAGTGCCGCCGAGGCGCAGGGCGCGCTTTTTGTTGTTTACGCCGCTCGCGCGGGCCGACGGATTAAATTATTTGTCTTTCGCCGGGGCGCGAGCCGCGCATGCTGATGAAGCGGGGCTACTTTCGTGCGGCGCAGGGTGAGAGGGGCGTAAATTAAGCCACGCCCAGCGAAAGAAATGCACTCCTAACAAGTGATTTTCTCTGTTTGCGAAGGCGTTGCGCCGCTGAAAAATTGCCCGTTAAATGCTAATTGCGTCCCCCGCGAGTGCCGCGCGAACACTTGCCAAGCTACCCTCTTCGCGGACGAATAGCGGGTCCTTCAGGCGGTGAGGGTCGATTGTACTCTGTTAGTAATTGCACAAGACTTGCTTTTCGTACACAAATAAGTATTTTATTTTGACCATCAGATTATGTTACTCACATTTGAACTTAACGAATGAATAAGATAACCTGATGTTCAAAATAACCTCCCTTATGTCTTCTGTACATTTCTGATACCGTTCTGACTACTTAATAATTCCATCTCGAAAAAGATGAGGGTGGCTTGGATTTGGAAAACATAGCACATTTTTTTACCTCCTCGTATCCATGGGCGTGAAGTGTGAATTAGCCAAGCGACGTTGCAGAGATAAGAAAAGATGGTAATCAGAAAAAAACAGATCAAGGAAATGCTTCGTGTAAGGGAGAATTTCCAGACCGACTCAACGATGAGTTTCACCAAACGTTTCTTGCTCGGTATGTAATTCCGTGTCATTCTGCAGCAAACAACATTGCCTCGTCTGCTGCCAGTAAAAGGTTTTTTCTCCTCCAGCGCATTACTTATGTTAATCAGCTGCTGTCCGTATCTCTTAGCATTAATGTTTTATCCGATTTGAGTAATTCTTAATAATGCCCTTCTGATCCTAGCAAATACTCAGCAATACTTTTTTCCTATGTAGTTGGCTTTATTGTGCTATTCACTGGCTCTTCTGTAGCTCAGCACTTCTGTCGCTTAGGATTACCAAAACTGTTTTCTATTATATAACACCTGTTCCAGCTCGTCATCTTTGATTACTTTTGAATGTTCGTGGATCTAAGAGCAAAATTTCTTCTTTCGAATGATCGCTGGAATAACTTTTTATTCGTACTCTAAGATGCAGCATCTTTTCCCAAAACTCAAGAAGCCTATTCTGTTTACCGCAGCGGATTTTTTTTTCAATAGACTCTTTCAATAGATTTTTTTTCAATAGACAAAAAACATATGGTAATAACTACCCCCCATTCACTTTGAACTTTTTCACGCGCAAAATTTCCGCGCAACTTTTCGAATTCACCATCAACGCCACTCTCGTCTCGAATTGGCGCGGGCGCGGAGGAAAATAATAGGCGACCGCGAGAAAAAGAGGCGTGCCGGCAGCAATTTCAAAGCCGAAGCCGAGCAAATATCATTGTGCTCGCACGCCGCACCGACGAGAGCTCGAGCATTTAGCAAAGATACGTATTTATCGCGGCTCGCCGTCACTTGCCTTCGCAGCCCGCGTCAGCAGCCGACGATCCCCCCCTTCTCTCTTTCCACCCCTCGCTCGCTCGCCTTTCTTCCCTCGCTTTCTCGGAGTAAGAAAGGGATTTCCACCCTCGTGAAATTAGGAGAGACAAAAAGATACGGGAGAAATGCGAGTGCAGTGCACACAGCGTGATAATAGTTACCTTCCAATAAGTGTTTATCATGGATTTCATTGTTTCTTTCTGTTTGTGTAATTGCGATGTTTGTTTGGAAGCAGCAAGATTTACTGAATTCAAGAGATTTTATTAATGATTTAGATTAAATGGAGTAATATCAATGTAATTATCAAATACTGTATAAATTTATTGTACTTTGTGTTTAGTCTTTTTTTATATTCTTTACAATTATAAAGGGCATCTGATTCGCAGAACTAAATTAATGTGCATATTTCACTTTTTCAACCTCGACTTTTTCCATCACCAAGTTTTCATTAGAAACCAATTCTGCAACCCTTTACTATTTGTTTACACGTCTTCTCTAAGTGTGCCAAAAAGAATTTCTCTCGTTTTATCATTTCTGAACAAACAACCTCTAAAAAATATTGAATTTTTCCTAGATTAAATCATATTTGACTTATCCCCTTTGCGCAAGTGAGGTATTCTAAGCTCACATCATCCGAGTTTACTCACCCCCCAATAAAATTTATACTGAAATTCTGCAAGAACTAAATCCACGGAATAATTTTAAACGCAAACATAACGAGATATAGAGAAAAGAGACAAGATAGAAGACGAAGCTGCGCTGCAATGCGGACGGGCGATAGTCGATTCAGCGAAGGTAACCATCGAGAAAATGAATCCGCGCAATTTTCGCGGGTCCCGCGCGCTCTGCCTCCCATTGTGCCGGAGCGCCAGCCGCGAATTATTGTTCGGCTCGCGCCTTTTGTCGACTGCCTCGTGCGCGCGACGGGGCCGCGCGCGTTTAAAATGTTTACCCTACCCGGTCTGGCTCCAATCGCCGTCGGATAATTGCTGCTTTGCAGCTTTACCAGCGCCGATGAAAATCGAGCCTCGATCGCCGAATTTCCAGCGGGCAACCCGCCGGAATTGGATCGGGAGATTAAAGCCCGAGCGCGGGCGCCGGCTCTTTTTTTCGCTGCACGCGATCGTCCATTTGTTATTTTATTTTGACGCGCGATTGCCGCGGCTTCGGGATCACTGGGCACGTTATTAAAACCACGCTCGAATTAAACATTGCCTATTTTTTTAATTTTGTACTGGAAATTTCATGAACAAGACGCGCCGGCTTCGAGCTATAAAGTATAGATATTTGCAGGACCATTTTGCTGTTCTGTTTCCATTTTTGAAAAAATTTACTTTGAAAATTGATTTTTACGTTAGTTTTGTTCATTAAATTCAGTGGTTAATTTTGATTTTTGCAGATTGAAATCTGCTGTCATTATGAATATGCTAATAATATGCTATAGAAATTAAAGGGAAAATTCTCAGTGTCTTAAGGTAACTTAGATTAAGCTGGCAATTATGCATCGAATAATTTCTGTTCGTTTGCATACATTAGGTTTAATTTTTTGTAATAAATTATCAAAAATGTTGAAAAGAGAGTAGATCTTTGAAAATCATCAACATCGACTGTAAAATTCATCATCCATACAGGAAAGCTATTGTTTTATGTCTAGTGGAATATCAAAGATAATAAATGTGTATGATGAGTTGTTGACTTTTACAGACCAGTAAATACAAAAACCAACAATAACTAATTAAATTAATTGATGAATCTGAAAGAACAACGCCTAGCGAATTTAGCGAAAAAATACACTCCTATAAATCAGTACACACAATAAATTCACCTATAGCCAAAAATACTCGTAGTCGAAAGGTTAAGCTTGAACAACAAATCGCACAAAGGCGAGGTAATGAAATCTAATAATCGAAAAAAAGGTGACGGGGAAACATCCGGCGAGAGTAAAGCGAACAAATTGGAAAAAGTTCAAAGGAGAAAAAAGGCGGGATGCCCGAAATTCGGGAAACCTTATCAGCGGATTCGCGAGGTCCTGCCTGCGACGTGCCAGTCATTCCGACTGGGTGACCTCGAAAAAGGCGGCGTGGCGCGCGCGCGCAAATTGCGTCGCGGCGCATCCGCCCCCGCTCGCGAGTAAGAGGGAAAATTTAGTCGCGCGCGAGCGTCAAAGGCGAGGCTGCAGCGCGAGCTCGCGTCGCCCGAAAGCCAGGGGGAAGACCTGGCACGCGCTTCCCGCGCGACTGTTTGCCTGCAGCGACGAGGAATTTAGCCGGGGCACAGTCGCACTTTATTTACCGCCGAATCGACCGACATCTTGCGTGTTTTATAAAGTTTCGCGGTTAATTGCCTTAGTTAAGAAACAATGAATATCCTTAGAATTTACTTTGCGGGTAGAGAGAAAAATTCTGCAAAATTATGATACATGTTTAGTGTAATTTTATTGTACTTTACGTTTTTCTGCTTTGTTTTCAATTGAACAAGGCTGCTGAAGTAATCAACGATAATACAATATAATGTCTTTCTTTATCCAAAGTCGAAAAAGCACCTTTTTCCAACCAAAACTCTTTTTGCATCTCAATCTTCGATGTATACACACATTGATTATTTTAGAACCCGTTTATTTCCGAATAGAAAAATATCCTTCTAAAAAAGAAAATAAGGCATTTATATGGTCCACTGCAACATTAGATGACAAATTATAATTTCTCCATGGGTGGCGACGTAGACTTGAAAAACCCATTCGCTCGTCGGGCTCAAACGAGGCCGAAAAAAAGAGAAAGGCAGTGAATCGAAGTATTATAACTAAATTAGGATGGAGAGAATAGGCTGTGCCGCCGCAAGGTAAGAGGAGAAGAGCGGGGGCGGGAGAGAGAGAGAGAGAGAGGGCAATGGCCGGTCTGTAAAGCGAGATTAATTAAAGTGACGTTTAATCCACGGGGCTCGAACTTGAGACCGCTCGCGTCTCCCCTTGCGAGGACGTCGGGAGACGCGTCGTCGTCGGCGGCGGTGGCGGAAACTCGAGAGGAGTCGACGCGTAATGGAGAGTCGGCTCGAAGCGACCACTCGATGGGTCACCCTTGCCGAACCGGAGAAAGAGACGCAGTCTCGTAGCTGTTTCTTTTTCATTAAAGGAGGATTTCTCGTTGGGGCCTCTTCTTGTTTCACTTCTGGGGCGCGGTCGACTTGACGAAAAAAAAACTGGGCAAATTCGTAAAGGACGAGTGGTAGGGTCGCTTGTATACACTGTGCAGTCTTGTAAGTTTTCGAAGGAGCTTTTTTTGTTAAGTATTCTTTTTATTTTAGCTATTACCAAAACTTAAATACGCGCCTTGATATTTTTGTTGTTAAAATCCAATCTTTAAAAAAGTGAATATTTTTTTTATCCCGGTCTACTACTGGTGCTAAAAGGAAAAATCTGATGAAGAATTATGAAAAAGCAATGGAACATTGAATAAAAAGAAATAGAAGTTTTCAATATATTAACAACTAGAACAGCTGAATATTATATTGCGCACGTTTAACGAACACAATATTCAAGAATATGGAGCTGACACTTGGTTTAAAAAAAATTCACTTAACTCCCTTGGTACGCAACGTACAAATTAATACTGTCAATCATCGTGAACGTACCACTCGAAGATCTTAAAAACGATCAAAATACCACAGAATCTCCATCAAAATCCCAATTGCGCCCAGCGTCCGCCAAAATTCATTCTCGCCAACCGACTCGTCCAGCAATCGAGCGGCGAGCGCGCGAGTTCGTCCGTCATCGGTAGAAGATCGCGAGAGGGCTGCACGCGCGCGCGCGCGTAAGGGTACAGCCGCGCACAATGCGCGTCGAGGGCCGGGGGCTTTGTTTCGAGCCGCTTGAGAGACTGGGCGCGCGCGCGAGCGAGAGGGACACGCGCGAATGACAATGGCTGCCAATCAAGCGCGATCGAACCGGATATCTGTCGCCGTCTACGTCATCGGCCGGCCGTCCTCTCGACGCTCGCCGCGTCCTTCGCGCGCGCTCGCGATCAAGCGGCTCGACGCCACTCGGCCGAGCGATAGCTTAATTGTCGAAACAATGGGATCCCGTTGTCCTGGGCGAACGAGGACCTCTCGATCGATCCCGCGAGCAGTTTTTTTTTTTAGCGCGAGGCACGGCGGTTTTTTTTCTTCTGCCGTCAGCTCAGCGCGCCTCCCTGTCGCGTCGAGGGCCGCGGCTATCAATCCGAGGGAGAGACGTCGAGAAGGTGTATTTTTTTTTTAAATTGAGGATTATTTCGTTATCGGGAGTGCCGTGATTATTGCTCTGCTTTTCAATTCGACGCGGATGATGATATTTTTTTGTGGGTCAATTGGGAAGGTATAACCTACTTCTGGATGAGGGTATTTTAATTTTACTTCATTGAGATTCAAGCGAACTTCGTTAAGCGCTGACAATGTCTTAGTTAACCAATCAATGTCTTCCTTAAGTGTCTTTTTCAATCTCGTAATTACGTCATTCGTAGAAATAAAAGAATTAGGTTGTCACTTCAGTTCAAAAGTGTAAAATCAATATCTTCTATAACCTATGTACTTCAAAATTGTGATTGAAATTGCCTGGTTTGATAATTAATAAAATAAAATTGTATTGGTAGATAAAAGAAATTTGAGGATCGTACGTTATAGTAACACTTTTAATTAAAGAAATTAAATAGTTATATGCAAAAAGTCAATAAAATATTCTTTAATTCAACATTTTATTGTGCAATATCATTAAAATTAATAACAAAAAAATTGCGTCGATAAAGCGCGAATCGACATTAAGGGAAGAGAACCGCGAACAATGGAGGAAAAACGGAAGTCATATAGTTTTCTATCTCTAGATGATGTTTAAACCTACTGGGAGTACCTTCTCCCCGGGTGCTTCACCAAGTTACATCTTTTTTTTCTTCTTAAATATTTGACTTCTGCGCGGTATCTTCGTATTGCATTACTTCCGCCGTGAGAAAATGGAGAGAAGAAACTCGAGGGGAGAAATGGCAGACCTTAATTATCCGTCCCGTCGTGAAATCTGGTCTCTCTTTAAGAAAGCCTTTAATTGCCAAGAGCACATAACGATACCTCGAAAACTAGCTGGGTTAACTAATCATTATTTGGGTGCGGTTAATCTATGCGGTACGCATTAAGATATGCATTAAATAATGAAATAATAATTAAGAGTGTCTAGTAATTAAATAGAACACTTCAAGAAGATGATTCTAAGAAAAGAAAAAAGTCTTATTCATTTCTCAAAAAAAATTCAAATAGTTAATAAAAATGTTTATAAAAATAAGTAAAAAGTTTGTCGAAACTCTAGAATACAATATAAGAAGAAAGTAAAATTTAAAAAAACAGTATAAGCTACTTACGATGTGTAATAATTAACATTTGTTCTAAGTTTACGATAAGGGTGACAGTGATCGCCAAAAATCAATAAAACCGTCATAACTGACCTGATTGCAGCGATCGATAGATCTATTTGTATACTTAATCAAATTCTAATTTTATTAAAATAAATATTTGTTTGAAATTACTTACATCTCTTTAAAGTCAATTTTCTCGCAATACTCCGGCAACTAGCTTCGACGCAACGTCGAATTAAAATTAAAATCGATAATAGGAATGACGAGCACTTGAAATTTCCCAACACTGGCGGTTATCGGAGCAACAGCTGCTCCGCGAGTAGGACCCTGGACGTATAACAATGCCACCGTAATTCGAAGTACGCAATCAGGCCGGGTAAAAAGCGGAGAGGCAGCGATACGATCTTCCAAGCCGAGTTAGCGATTCTCGGCGAGGGCTCTGTCATTAAGCTCGCGTCAAAGAGCGGGCGAGCGAGCGAGAGGGAGAGAGAGAAGGAGAGAGAGAGAGAAACCGCGGAGAGGCGGTTTAAGCTCCGGGAGAATAGACGTACACGTGCGAACTGTAACTCTGACGGCGGAGCCGGCGCTCTTCCCTCCTCCGCCTCGGCATTCAAATTTCGTTGTTGATAATGCGCTCTATTGCCGGGTGCATCGAAGCGACGGGAGAGAGAGAGAGAGAGACGCGAGTTACCGCGACGGGGATATTGTACTACCGCTGTTTCCCTAAGTCATATTGTTTGGCTCGCCTGCTCGACGAACGCTACTGCGAAATTTCGATTGTCAGCCGTTTATTTGGAACTTCGATTTGAACGGTGCACAAAAATGAAATGCAGTGCACTCGGAATTTTTCAATATTTTAGAAGACAATGTCGATGTTAAAATTTGCTTTTATATGAAAATCTTTGCTTTACTTTGTAAAGTTAGTGGTCTTTTTTATCGTAAAGTGAAAATTAACTCCTTAAACCCGGCAGCGAAAGAAGTCCTGCGTTGACGACCAGATTAAGTCGTAAATCCTTCTTTTAAAAACTTTTATATTGAAAGCTCTATTCAGGATAAAATGAATTGCATGAAAAACACCGTGTACATATTTTACTAGTTTTTTATTACTTCTTCAGTCTTGCATAAATAACTTAAATAACTGTTTTCAATAGCTTCAATAAATATTATGATAATTAACCGAAAACAATTTTAATATCGTTAAAAGTGAATTGTTTTATCGCAGATTTATATTTTATAATTTTTTACACGAATCCTGCAATAATAACGGCAGTTTTAATTAATTTTTCTTGAAATTAATTAACGGTTATCTAAAATTTCAAATTAAAATTTTCTTAAAATATTTTTCAAGAAAGATTAAAAATTTATTTCATATGCTGAAACGGATCAGATATCGCTGAAAGAATAGACAATAAAACACTGGCATATCTTCTCCATCAATATAAATAAGTGATCGAACAACTTTTAACAACGTAGTGAAGTGAGTATTCCATTATTCGAGCTTGAAATCCTTGAATTTCTCTTATATTTACATTTAGAGAATCAGCCGTTACTCAAAGAACTTATACAATAACACTTTTTCAAAAATTCATCAAAATCTTAAAACAAATTGAATTCCCAGAAAAGCAGCTTATTATTCAACGAAGATTTGCAACCTATCAGCACCCCGAAAGGACGTTTTATCACGAGCAACCCCTATCGAGCGATGCCGTGCAGTCATCGCCTGCCGTTTTCCGTCCGTATTTATTATTCGAGTTTCCACCTCGGGCCGCGCCCGCAAAAGCCGAGGCAACAAATCACGGGGCATCGCGCGCGGCTCGTGACGGTGCATCAATCGCGGCCGCGCGTCACCGGCGGATCCTCTCTCCGAGGATGCGCCCGCGATCCCCGTTTACGGCGGTCGCCTTTTAATGGTCACGCCTGCGAAGCCCCGGTCGTCGTAAAAGACGAGAGAGTGAAAAAAGGAGGGGGGTGTCGATATTCAATAGCGAGCGCCGCTCGCGATAAAATCCAGCGCGGCGCGAATTTTTCATGAGCGAGAATAGATCCTACGCGCTTTCTCCGCTCTACCTGTTCTTTTTTAGCCGACTCCTTTCAGCGCGCGGATTAGGGGCCAATCTTGTTTATGCACGGGGGTTCCTTTCAACGGGTGGAAAGCTCGGCTCGTAAGACTTTTAACGCCCCCGCCTTATACGCGCCTCGCTTGGCTGGGTCGACTTCAGCTTTATAACAAATAAATTAGAATCTTTGCTGGAGTGTCATTTATGCGAGCGGCTTTTTATTCATTTCCCTTATCTTATGTTTGCTCCGCAGGCAGTAGTGACAACGACGTTATTTTTATTGCATGTATTAACTGCACGAGCTTTCTCTAGACCTAATCGATTTTACATTTCACGCTCGAATTTGCCATTTGCTTACAACATCTGTTGGTCGCGTTTAGATTATGTAAACTAAGTCTCGATTGTATTAGCTTAAGCCTTATTTTGAATGTACATTGCAATCCTCATTAAACAGTATACCAGCAGAGGAGCAAGTTACGTAAGTGAAATAACTATTCTCTTTTATAGTTTACCAGTCAATTATCTTAGAGTAAACAAAATTAAATTAGAAATAATTATCTTTTTACAAATTTTATTGAGGAATGTTATTTAATGTGACTCGACTAATTAGAAAAAAGTCATAGATTCGGATCAAGGATTTTTTTATGCAACTGCGTAATAGGTTTTATACACATACAAATGAAAGAAGACAACATTTTAAATTCTATAACACTCATTAGTTTTGAAGCTGGAAGGTATAACAGTGATGATTTTTAATTCATTCCAAAGTTATCAAAAACAGAAGATGAAAACTAATAATCAAAAGGTTGTTTCGATGATGAAAAAAACTAGATGTTTTTCAACGCAGTAATCACGTTTTACGATATTGCAGAGTAGCGTTTAGAAAATCAATAAATTATCATGCTATATAGGTACCGTTTAATAATCGCTTCATTCTTAGGGTAATTAAATAAATATGATCTGCTGAAGTAAAATTGCACACAAACGTTTTAAAGTTACGAGGTACCAATTTGTTATTATTTTATAAAACTGATGAATGTGACAAAGTAATCACTGGAACGTCGCCGTCAGTAATAAACTGACTCATTAAATCAAATGCCTTTTAAATCATTTGTATATGCTGCGCGAGTGCTTCGAACCAAGATAACAAATTAAATAAAAAAATGATTAAATAACATCTGAAATTACGACGTCAAGTATGTAACAGTAGCCGAAAGTGATGAAATTTTCTAGTTAATCCCATCATCTCAACTTCCAATCAACCCGCCATTACTTCCCTAATATTTTTCAATTACAACCACGATAATTTAACCCAGTACCCACTCGTAATCGTTCGCGGATAATCGATTCGTGCCCCCGGCCCACCTCCGCTTCTTTCCTCGCTCTATCCTCGCCTCCTCCCTTAATGAATCTCCTTATGAGGGCAGGTGGCGGAGCCCTCCCGGCGCCACTTCACGGGGGCCGGCCCGCCGTAATCGCTTTTAAGCTCCCGATCGCCCGGCGAAAAAAAGGCCGCTTCGCCGGGCGCAAAGAAAAGCCGATAACGTAATAACGCGCGATTACTCGGCGCTTAAGCGCGACGATCGCGGACGGGGCTCGCTGTGGAGCAGCTCTCCGACGTTTTTTTCTTCACCGGCGAACTTGCAAATCGCTCGCGAACCCTCGTAAATTGAGGCTTTAATGGCTGGCCCGGATCCGCGACCGAGCGCGCACTGAATAATGCGAGCGATGCGCCGCGCGGTTTGTTTACTTCCGCGCGCACCCCCAGCTGGTTATTATTATTTCGTGAGAGCGACATCGGGGGTAAACGCTTGCGGTCCTTTTTTTGCGGAGCTTTTTGTGACGAGAGAAGGGATTGCGGACTTTGGGGTAGAACGAAAAAATATTTTTCTATGTTGATAGAGATAGAATGCAATTAATTTAGGTCTTTATTAGTGCATTGGGTGTAAAGTGGATCTTTTTAGACAAAGTGTGGTCAAAAATATCCCACTAGCTCTATAGGTATGTGCAATTTTACAAAGTTTTAGAGCCTTAAAAAACTGTGCAAGTGATACAAAAATTATTTAAACTAAAATTTTATCTTTAAGTATTTTACAATGGAGTTGTGCATAATCTTCTACAGACAATAAATTTTCTAGATTAAATGAAAATATATTTGATAGAAAAAGGGAAGTTTAGAATTATTTTGTTAAAATAAGAGATTAAACTTTGATTTAATAAAAAATGAATTAAATACATGACAAGTAAACTCAAATCAAGAAAATAATTGTCTTATAGTGAACTTCTTTTTTTCATTTAATATTTTACATATTACGTTAACATGCTCACTTATGTACGTGTATTATAAAATATTTAATAGCACAAAGATATGATATTTTCACTATCTGGCTTCGTTCAAAGACTCAAAGTGATTCTCTGGAAGCTTAAAAGTTACCCCCACGTGACCTTCCCCCGGTAATAGCTTCCCATCAACGCACTCAACGCGAGAAAAGTTTTAAAGAAAAGCCAGCGAGCTATGACAATGTTTGTTCGGCTAGAACGCGGGGACGTCTAAATCAGCGGAATTTCGCTTCCCTCCCGCGGAGAGGCTCCCGCAGTTATTTGAACTCCCCTGACCGACTCTGGAAAAGCTACCGAAAGGAAAACGACCCGCGAAAAAGAGGAAGAGAGATTCGGAGGGAAGAAAAATGAGAAGCGGTCCCGCGGAGGCAAAAAAGCGAGAAAAGAAGAGCGAAGTCACGAAGCAAAAGGGAGCGAAGGCTGTCAAGGGTCACCGCGGAATTGACTCGCTACCTCGAGGCGTGCAGCGTAGGCGGCCGTTCAGCCGCGGGCCTCGGGAGAGGCACTGCAAAGCAAACGGAAGACGAGGAAGTAACCGGAGGGCGGGAGGGAGGGGAAAAAAGACGCGGGGAGAGGTAACGCGAAGTGTTACGTCGTTGGCGGGGTGGGGAGGGAAAACTCGATACCGCAGAGCCCGGCCGCTTTGAGACCGACAAGAGCCTTAAATTGAGAGGATTTAATTATGGAGCGGGAATTTATCAAGTGCTTTATTCAAGATTCATCAGAGTCACTTATATTTCACTGCGGACTATTTGTTATTACTTTTAGCGAACGAGTGCAATTCTCGTTTTGTGCAAATATGAAGTGTCTTTATTAGCGGACGTTTGATTACCCGGCTAAATTTGACAGAGAAATGTTACAGAGAAATGAAATTGAATGTCGGTTATTTATTCAGTGTAAAGTAAATTTTGATTGGCGGATTTCTGTAAACCTTGTAATAAGCGATGTAATGATGATTTAATGTTGATTTAACATAATCCATTTTCAATGTTTAATACGTAGTGACTGCAATTTCGCATACAATCGTTCATGCTTCGTAATTTCGTAATTTGATTGATTAAAAGCAACGATACAATCTAAAATCACAATCTCCTAAAATATTCGAGTCATCGATGTACACATTTGGTTCGCAATTATAACTGAATGTTAAAATCATTTCTAATTAAATCTCCTTTTCAAACCGCTTAATAATTAATGAACATCATTGATTCGTCGTATCTCAATTTTGCAATATAAAGGGTTCAAAGAAGATATCATATGAAAAACCGTTTTTTGGTAAAAACTTATTAAAAAATAACTAAACTAACTAAATGTACTAAAAGCAGCAAGATGACAAAGTACATGGAGTACAATTTTATTTGCCTCACATAATTACCCGAACACCACTCCCGTTCGATCATTGCGACGTTCGCTACTAAAGTTTTACGTTTGTCCAGCGCGAAGTTTTCCGTTTTCACCGAAGCTATACGTGCTATCTCCCAAATCGTTTCTCAACTTCGTTTGCTCTTCCACGACTCTACAAAGTAAGCCTCACCCTTATTGGCAAGTTCAAGTTTTTTTTTCAACTTTCGTGTAGGCAAGTATGTCCGTTTTTTTCTTTTTGATCAATGTAGGCCAGACATATTATAAAAATGTTATTTTCATACGAAACAAATGTTTGTTCTAAAAGATTGTTATTAGTTTTCACGCATCATGTGGACAGAATTTTTTCTCAAGAAATTAATAAACTCTAAAATTAAATTAACTAAAACTAACTGAAAGATTTCTTTTACACTCCTACTTGGCATCATCTAGTTTTCTGTTATTGTTATTCCATTTAGTATCCATTTCCCAAACTATGCGAAAAATCGATTCATCGATGGGAGAAAACTAGTCGATTTTCAGCAGCGACGCGAGTCAACGGAAATAAAGTTTTATCGATCGAGAACAATGGCCAGCGCATCACGTTGCACAGGCTCGAGGAAGAAAAAACATTGTGGAACCACGCGAGGACGCCCGAGCGAGAGAGCCAGTAGTAGAGGCCGGCAAAAAAGGAACAGGTGCCGTCGCCGTGGATATACAGTGACTCCGCTTCGGGCACAAGCGCAAGCGAACCCCCGCCGCCCACTTTTTACCTCGGCCCACCTCCAGCGCCGTAAGGGGATCGCGTGTTACCCCACAGCGCGAAATTAGCCCGTCCGAACGCCACCCACTCAATTTCTCCCCGACAAAAGGGCCTCCCCCGACTTCCCCTCTCCGCCTCCTCCTACGAACGCGTACACATTCGCGCGCGAATTTTTCGTACTCCCGCGCAGAAATAAAAAAAAGAGCGAAAAAAAAACGGGCCGCGAGAAAACGAGCGAGCGGAAAGTAACGCGGGCGCCGCTTTTGATTCGAGGACCGGAAAGGATTGCACTTTTGCGGCTCGAGCGCGGAAAAGCGCGCCGCTTAGCAGTGGCGCGCTTGGGCGGCCCGTTAAAAAAAAGTGCCGAGGACTGCGGACTATTTTTCCTCTCTCGCTCTCCCCCCCGTCCGGGCTGTTTGCGAATTTCGCGCGGATGCACGCCGCCTCGCCCGGAGACGTCATTTGCGCGGCATTGTTCGTGCTCTTTTTGGGCGCGCGGGCCCGGCGGCGAATCGCCAGGCGCTAATTAGATTTTACGCGTGCACGCGTAACGATGACTTTTTGGGTGGAGAGAGAGGGAGCCGAGGAGAGAATTCAGAATTGGATTTGCGAAACGCTCTCGACTATTTTTTTTTCTCCTAACGGCTCCCGAGTATTTCGCGCGGTAATGCCGATCGAATGACGGCGGCTAATTTGAATGAAATTAAATCGATATTTAAATCACTACTGGACTGGCGTGAGTATTAACGAAACTTTAATGGTGTTTAAAAATAAGCTTTTATTCGAGCGAGAAGCTGTTATAAAGATAAATATGTACGTGCATGAATGGAATTATCAAAGTTCCGCGGAAGGAAGTTTCCGCGCTATCAAAGTTTCAGTATCTTTTTCCTTTTTAATGCATTTAAATTTGATTCATTATCATGACATTTTGCACAGCTGAACGGAAGGTATAAATACCTATATTGTGTCAATCTGTTGTAATAAAAAGATATTTGCAATTAACGTAATTTTTTAATGATAGAAATCGGTAAAAATAATTAAAAAACTTTTTGTTTCGTAACTGCAAAATTAATTTGACATCGTTTGTTAATAAAAGGTTTAAACAGTGCAAGCAATATTATTGGTATGCAAATATATAAGCTCGTTATTATCTATATTTTTTTTAATAAGTACTGAGCGCCATCTTCAAAGTATAGTACCTAAAGTAGAGTGCAGTATTCCTAACTGACCGACTGCATCACACCTCCATCAATAAAGAAGCTTACCACCATAAACACCGCTTTTATCGACACCACTTATATGTTTCGTATAAAAATGCAAATTTAAATTTGACATTCCCAAAATACTGATATAATAAATTTATGTTCATTCAATTATAATAATATTGTAAATTAAAAAGCAAAAATTTCAATCAAATAGAATCAATGAACTTAGATAATATTTAAATATGAATCTTTCATGCATCTACTAAAGCAACAATTTATGCATATTGTTATCTAAATTATAAATATTAAAAATTCAAATTGATATTTTACGCAGTTTAATGAGTGCATCATGACAAATTAAAAATAAATGCTACAGAATTATTATTGAAGTGTTCCTAGTTACGATCGTACGATTAAGTCCTCAAATACTTGAAATATTAACCGATGAATTCGCCGTCGGTGTACATGCAGCTCGGCTCCTAATGAAAGGAATCATTATCTTTTTACAACTACAGCTGAAAGCAACTCGAAGGTATTAGCCGTCAAGAGCAAACAATGAGACAAAAAGCTCGACGGCGCTGGGCTCGCGACGGATAAAAAAGCTCGATTAACCGTTCCCCTCCCCTACCCTCCCCCTCACTCTGTTCGCCGAGAAGAAAAACCACCGCATAAAAGTCACGTCGGGCTTTCTCGCGCGAAGCACGGCCCTCGTTTTTTTGCTCTCTCTTTCTCTTTCTTTTTTCCTTCCACCGTTTTTTTCTTTTTTTTTGCACCGTGAGCGAAAAATCGTAGCGGCGCGGGCTTCTTATCTGGGTGCAGCTGCCGCGCGAAAATTCCACGCGCACCGCGGCGAAACCGCGAGAAATTCGTCGCACGCTCCTTGCGGCCAGGCACTTGCGGCTAATGCGGACTGCATATCCTCGCGGTATCTTTGCACTGAGATATGAGCTTGTTTAATGTCTTCATCGCTCAAGAAGGGATTTTGCGGAGCATATAAATGAAAAAAACATTGTTTTAATTAAAAGTATGAATTTTAAACGTCTCTATCTCTAAAGTCATCTAAAGAAGAAACAGACAAATTACTAAAATTAAATACTCATAATAAATTGCTTCGATAATCACTAAATAGTGGAACTGTTTTCACTATAATTTTTGGTGAAATTTCACTAATTATAGTGATTTTTAACTAATTCAACTTTAGGCAGTAGAAATTGTTAATTACATATTATTTCAAAATCTTATAATCGATATTTTTATTAAATTAAATTATTAATTAAAACAATGAGAAAGAAGATTTTAATTAAAAACAACCATTAAGTAAATCTAATTTAACGTTAAAAAATGCCTTTATTACCCTTTGAAAATATATTTGTCCGTCTGACGCAAGCAATTGCAAAAAAGTTTGCCCGTAGACATAAATTTGCACATAAAAGCGTAGTGGGCGTGTGAGCTCAAAAGTTTGGACTTTTCTCTCGTTTATTCGGCGACGGAATATATTACAAGCCCTGCGGTTTGCCGTGGAGGAATGTAATGTACGTTTTAATTTCCAAGTAAGTTCGACTGCGCGATGAAAAACGCGACTGAGCATATTGTCCGCACAATTAATTAAAGTCCCTTTAATAACCAAAGTAATTTTCAAAATGTGTTCAAAATTTACAAAAGCATTGCGACGAAATTTACGACTTTTTAAAACCATATTTAAAAGCAGTTTTAAACATTAGTATGGCTCTAGATATGAACATAAAATACTCTACATTTATAAACATTAAAATTTGTTAAATGAGAGTAATACTTCTTTCTTACTTTTTCAAGTTTCGCCTTGATTTATAGTCCTTCTTTATATTTTCGCGAATTTCAATCGTGTGGCTTTTATTGCGCCGACGTTTCAGGTCACTGTTTATCTCTATGAAGAGTGAACTGCAATGTTCAAAAATGCTCGGTAGGTAGTTAATATAATCTAGGAGAAGTATAAAAACGTCTAACTTTTTCTCGTCAATTATAATCTGCCGTCGCTTTGATAAATCGTCGCGATCCCGTTAAAAAACGCTACAGCAACTTTTTTACTTCTACAATATTTTCTCATAGAGATCGCTGAATTTTAAAACTTTTAATTTTGCACAGTGTAATGCAAAAATCATTACTTAATAAAGAAAAATCCATATGAAGTATCAATATTGATACCAAGATTGAATGGTTTCTACCTTCTAAAAATCAGAGTTATTGAACAATCACTACAATAAAAATGTATTATAAATTCACATTTGATTTTAAAGATTTAAATCCTTTAAAAAACCATTTAGTATAAAAAAATCATTAAGTAAAAGAAATGTGATTCTTAAATTTTCAATGAAATAGTTTTAAAATTGCGATACAGATCCATGAGAAAGCCTTCAAGTTTAAAGAAAATTCGATGAATTAATTTTGAAGTAGTAAAAGAGGTGCTATGACAGACACTTACCCCTATAAACGTACTGCACGCACAGACTCACATACGTCCACTTTTTATAAAGTATACTTTTTCCTGCTCTCTAAGTCTGAGTATGCAATTTCACTTGGAAACCCGAAAAAATTTTTTGTTGGCACCGAACTTTCGTTATTACGAGGGCGAAAGAAGTTTCAAAACCGCAATGACCCTTTCCCTTCAATACAAAAGAAAAGCGGATGCAAGCCAAATGCAAATTAGGAGTTCGAACGCAGCCCGATGCGCAACTCCGCGCCGAGTCGCAAGAGAGAAAGGGGTGTAGGCAGGAGCTTCGAGTATAAAGAAGTACCCGGGCACATAAGACAGAGAGCGATCGAAGCGCGGCGTTTTCGTCGCAGTGCCGCCGACTTGGAAGGCAGTCAAAGCCTCCCCCGGCCTTTCGTCGGGACCGCGTTCAACGAGGGCCATTGTTCCCCCGGGCATTTCGTTATTACGCGAGAGAAGGAGAGAGAGAAGAGAGAAGAGAGAGAGAAAGGGAGGCGGACCGGGCGCCCAAGCGGCCCCCGGATCGCGTCGAGAAAAGAACCTCCGCCCCCGGCGCTTGCTCTTCCTCGCCCCCGCCTTGGGAGGAACGATCGCCCGGATGACGAGGTGGATGTGCAGGGAATAGGTGTGTTGGCCCCGTCTACGGGGACATTCGCATTTACGAGACTCGCTTTCTTGTCCGTCAGTTATTGGATACTGCAGCGGGCTGCATTACATCTCGAGACAATTGAATGGGGAAATTTCCATTTTACGCCGCGAATAAACTCGTCAAAACGATAAGTTTACTGCAGTTTGGGCACATACGTCTACTAAAAGAGCTTTAACGATGTATTAACTATAAAGTAACAAATTTTAACTTTCTCATAAAAATTACTGTTTTCTTTATATGGATGCGAGAAAACTTTAAATTGAAATTTTTTTATGACGAACAATTTTAATGTAGGGAGAAAAAAGTTAGATAATCCTATACATAGTTTGCATCGTAAGAAAAAGAAATAAATTTTTGATTCTATACTTATTTAAATGTCACGATTTGAACATTCTATTAATTCTTCATAAATAAATATTACATTATAAACCGAAAAAATGCGTGTCGATTATTTTTCAAAATTCCAATATCAAACGGATGTAAATAATGGACTTACATATATACCAATTTTCAATTCAACTATATAACGCCTTGCATTTTAATGTGAAGGATGGAACCCACCCTCATTTGCATTGGTACACTATATTAAAGTTATCTTGTGCGCGTATACAACGCGAAATTTGAACTAAAAAATTATATGCAAGTTCAAAATTAATTTTTCAATATTTACTATTAACATTTCTTAAATATATTTATACTTAAAGAGCAATATCGAAAAAAGGAACCTATATTGGTGCGCGTTACGAGTTTGTTTAAAGACAAAGAGCCAGAATTATTACTCGACTGATTACAATTTAAATTTAAATTTTATTAATTATTTTCAGAGCGAAAGGTCGAATATACATTTCTTAACAATTACCAAACACAAAAATAAAACCTATAATCTAGACAGCAATCCTCCAAGCGTTTTAATAGGGATTAAAAGCAGATTTCCGATGGGATTCGCACGAGCTGCCCGGGTTAATAACGACATCACGAAAAAATAATTACGACTAAAACAATTTCCCACCCGGGAAAGCCTAGCCCGTCTCGCTCGTCGCCTCGGAGCCCTCTGCAAGAAGGACAAATAAACCCGGAAACTCGAGAAATAATATACACAAGCAGAAGGGGTAGGTATACGTGTGCGAAGTAGGAAAAAGAAGGATCGCCCGGCCGTACGTCCGGCGTGCGCGGAATACTCGCAGCCGGCTCACCCCCGGCCCGAGCTTATACGTGACGGGATTTCGGGGTGCGCGCGGTAGTAAGGTGCCAGCCGCAATTTACACGGGCCCGCCGCCGCTCGCGGAGAGGAGAGCACCGCCCGTTGTTTCCCGCCCGCGTCCCGACTTTTCCATCCTCTCCTCGCGAGCTGCCCCCGCTTATTTACTTTCCTCGTATTGAGTTTCGCGAGAGGCGTGGACTGCACGCGGCGGCGGCGGCCCCCGATGGAAAGAAGTTATCGGGATAGCCTTCCCTCTTTCTTTTCCCGGGATTCAGCCGCGCTTCTGGATTTGACTCCCCGGGAGGGGGGCGAGGCGCCCGGGTAAGTTCGCCGATGCGCTTGTTTAAGGTTTTCACGCTGCGGCAATTTGTTTTTCTTCTCCCTCGTGATTTGTGCTGCGCGCACGGCCACCCGCCCCCCGGCTTCTCCCGGCGAGTTTGCACTCTCGCGGTTTCTTAATGTATTTTTCGAGGATAATAAAGTTAAATGGCTTTTGCGCTTTTTTCAACTTCGATGTTTATCGGGAAGTTGGCCGTCCATTATGTTTGCCGAGCTAACGACATTTTCGTTCCCTGACGGTTTCCTTTCGAAGAAGTTTTCGTGTACTTGATTGTATTTTAAATTTGATTCGCGATAAATTGAAAGGACAAATTTTTAATTGAAAGAAAGTTAAATGTAAAGATAAAATGTTACAGGGATAAAATATTACTTCTTAAATGTATTTAAAAAATTTTAAATGCTGGTATTATTATTGACATAACCGCATTTTAAAGTTTTTAGAACCGATTTATATCTACGTAAAATTGAATAAATAAAATTGCAGAATCAAATATACTTATTAATCTAAGTAGAGGATTTTGAACCTCCTTTTTCATTTAATTTTAAAAGAGCTCGTTTTACTTCTTAATCAATTGTCTAAATAAATCATTTCCATTTTTACAAAATAATTTATTTTATTTGCAAGAAATAGAATTTTTAATTTAAATGCATTTCAAAAATAAAACATAAAATTGAAAAATCTATCTTTCAAAACAAAACGTCATCTAACGAGATTACATTCTGCATTTGCTCGGATTACCTCGCAAACAGTTCCGCGGCTAGAATTGCGGATTGATAATCTAATTTTCGATAAGCGCATTGTGCGCTCGCAGCTCGGAATTAAAAGCGATCAATTAGTTCGCGAGCACTTACCTCCAGCTGAGATTGAGATGCTTCCAGGGTGTGCCGTGAAGCGTGAAGCGCTTGAACCGCCGCAGTAGGCTGGGATCCTCCATCCTGGTATCCGGCTTATCCGGCAAGCCGCATCGTCCTCTCCCCATCAATTCCTGCGTCTCCTTGTCTATTCTGCCCGTCGCTGGTATCCCGGCGAAACTCTGGAAAATTCAGAACCCAGCTAAATTCGCAAACTTCTCAAATATGCAACACTTTGTAGTGCGTCGTCGCGGCCCTTTTTCAAAGGCTCCCGCGATTCGGCTCGACATTCAATTATCGGAAATTTTGCCTCTTTTGAAGCTAAGAATTGCTAAGCTGTTTTGAATTAGGAAACGATCGGTTTTACACAAAGGGAGAATTTACTTGTAAAATTTACGCGGCGAGTATTTTACAATAATGAGAAAAACTGATTTCGCTCTGATTAGTTCAATGGGTAATTCTTACGAGAGTACCATAAAAATGTCCATTTTTACGGTAATCTTCTCGTAAAGTCTATAAGAAAATACTTTTTCAGTGCACCATCCTTATATCACAATCAATTTATAACAAAATAAATTTATAACATGTTCCTTTTTTTCACTTACTAAAATTATTCTGCAAATTAAAATTGACATATTTCTCGTGTTTCTTTCGCAGAAATGCTGTATGTTATTATAAATAGTGTGTCATTCTATTACAACAAACGAAATATGTTAATTTTTTAAACCATATAAAAAATAAAAATTTGATGCATTAACAACTTAACAAGTATAAAACAGCAACTGCGTCGAGCAAATGGACGAGAACAGCAAACGGATTCGTTCATCCATTAAATCAATACGGCGAAAGCATTTTCGCGGTGGCGTACAAAAACCGCGACGTGTGATCGGAAAAATCGGTTCCCGACATTGCGGTCTCGTTCGCAGCGATTCGACCGGGACAGCGAAAAAAAGAATCGAGCGCATCGTCGACAACATCCGGGCGACACATAGCCCGAAAAATCCGCGCGTATCGTTCGCGCGGCCGAAAACATTTTTATAAATCCGCCGCGCGGAATACGAGAGTCGATCGGTGCGCCGGCTGCGACAAAGTCCGGGGAGACGATCGAACGCGCGGGAGTTATCGGGGAAAGCCGCGCCCCCCTCCGCGCTCGCCTGCTGCAGTGTCACCGGGACATCAAACGTGAAATCGTGAAAAATGTATAGCGGTAGCGAATGAAAAAAAAACGCGGCGAGACGCACGAGCGAGAAGCAGCGGTAAAAAAACGCAAGCTCCGCGAACGCGTCGCAGCAGAAGATACCAGCCGAGCTTTCCCATTTTTCATGAGTCAGAAGGAAAGACAATGTCTGGATAGGACGATATTTTCAGTAGCTTTTTTTCTTTTGCTGCTGTTTCATTTTTATTGTGAAGGAACTTTTATTTCGCATCTGTTCAATCTTTCATATTCATTTTTCATTGCATACAATTTATTGTTCGCGTATAATTGTTTCTGATTGAATAGAATAAACTGCACACGGTCTGAAAATTTGTGTGAAATAGTATATGCACAGCAGGTAAGATAAGAAAATAGAAGACCACCGAGAAGAGAACGACAGATACGAAGCGCGGTTAGCCTCTGCAAGGATATACCTAAAGTTCGGAACGTCAGAGAGGACGAATATGATAAATAAAAAGCTGGAAGCATATAAGAGGAGTTTTCTAGCTAGAAAACGAGATTTTTCCTGCAGAGGCGTCGAAAAAGGCTAATACCTAATAATTACTAAGTTATTTAAATTTTAAAAGGAAACAAACAATTTTTGGAGCAAATTCGCTTTTTTTGTCGATAAGAAAATTTGCGTGACTACCTGCTCAAAAATAATTGTGCATTAAAATTCTGTCACGTATTATACTGGTTGTATCAGAAACATGTTTATTGTACGTTTCACGACAATCAAAGAAATGAAATAAATACTACGTTACTACTGAGTTAGTATAAAACGCTTTTAAATTTTGTACCAATTAATAAGTTATACCATTTTGCAAAATGTATTTCAAAGTATTCCTCCTCGCATACCTTGTGACTGATATTTATTCAAGTAAGTAGGAAGGTGCAGAAATTGATGACCCATATTTTTATTTTCAACAATAGTTTCATACAATAAGTTTAATTTATTTATTTATATACTGTACGTGAATTTAAAAAAAAATCATATTTCACAGCTAATTCCAACATAAACCTACAGGATGCAGATGAGCGCATCCTCGGTGGTGAAAATGCGCTTCCAGGTCAATTTCCATACCTAGTTTCCATACAGCAACCGGGCGAAGGATACACCTATGATCATAAATGCGGAGGCGCCATTCTCAACGAACGATGGCTTTTAACCGCAGCGCATTGTCTCGAAGATGACGGAATACATTTGGTCATCAAGGCCGGTAAATATGATCTTAGCAAAAATGAAACTGGGGAACAAGTTGTCAGCGTTAAGAAATTCTTCAAACATAAATTATATGAAGAGAAGTAAGCAAATGCTCTGATTTAATATACTTCATTATTAGGTATTTTAAATAATAGTCAAATTAATAATCATACTTCTGGTAATATGTAATTATTGCTTCAATTTAGTGGTCTCCCATACGACATTGCTTTAATGAAATTGCGGACTCCATTGAAGCTAAATGAGCATGTTGCTAAGGTTGCATTACCAGAAAAAGATAGCGAACCCACAGGTCAGATGGGCACTCTGGCTGGATGGGGTTACTGGAACTTCGATCTCGAGAACCCAACTGCACCAATTTTGCAGACTATTACTATGCCAATCATTGGTCGCAAATCTTGCAACGAACTCGTTAAGAAGCTAAACGCCGGGGGCAGCGTTTCCGAGACAGATATATGCACTTTTGGATCACCCACTGGAGGAATTGGTCCATGCGATGTAAGTATTTTATTTATATTTGATTTTTATTGACTATGATTTAAAATTTGGACTTTAGGGTGACTCCGGCAGTCCTTTAGTGGCAACGAATGACAGAGGTGTAGTGGAGATTGTGGGAATTGATTCTTGGTCATTTATCCCCTGCACAGTCAAAGGAGCACCTGAGGTTTACACCAGAGTATCGAAGTTTATAGATTGGATCGAAGACATAATTAATACAAATAAATGTTAATTTAAACAATTAGTAATGTAATATAAATTAAAATATTATATTCTGCAAAATATTTTGAGATATAATTTATTTATCTTTTTTGAAAAAAAAAACAATAAATCAAAATAATATCACGTAGTATACTGGTTAGATATTTGTATCGAAAACACGTTTATTGTTGTGTAATTCTCATTTTATTTTTCCACAAAATAAAGTTCATTAGAAAATTAACTTGATAGTAAGTTATAATTACTTAAGCTATTCAATTTGTAAAATCCAGCAAACAATTTCTGCATCAAGCATGAATATAGTTCAATACTTTTTGATGATAAGTATATCTTTCTCAACTGCTTGCTTTCCGATACCCGCATATTATATTATTTGCCCTGAATAATGTTTGCATTAAAATGATGTAACGCAATATACTGATTAGATATTTATTTAGAAATATATTTACTGCAATGAAAAAATGAAAATGAAACATTCAGTTGTCATTGAGGTGGCATAGAATGCATTAGAATTTTCGACCATTTATTAATTTATCACCACTCTACAAAATGTATTTTAAAGTATTCCTTCTCGTATCCCTTGTCGCTGATATTTA
>UXGC01000207.1:107936-233193 GCA_900480045.1 Eurytoma adleriae
TCTACAAAATGTATTTTAAAGTATTCCTTCTCGTATCCCTTGTCGCTGATATTTATACAGGTAAGTACTAATGCACAGTAATGATGTGCTATATTTTCATTCCTAATACCATGAAAACAAATTCAGGCTGTTTACTCGCGGCATTTATCAAAGCCTAATAAATAATTGCATCTTTTTCAGCTAATTCCCATCTACATCTACGTCGGGATTCCCGTATGATCGGTGGTAAAGACGCGGTCCCAGGACAATTTCCGTACATAATTTCCATACAGGCCTTGCCAAAGCCGGACAGTGAATATTACCATACACACAATTGTGGAGGTACCATTCTTAACGAACGATGGATTTTGACCGCAGCACATTGTCTCCATGACGATGACGGGCCTTTGGTCGTCAGAGCCGGTAAATATGACCTTAGCAAGAACGAAACTAGTGAACAAATTGCCGCCGTTGAGAAGTTTTTCAGACATAATTTATATACGAAGTAAGTAACTGATGCGATATTCTGATCTAATTTACGACATCTTTAAATATTTTACTAATCAACTGTAACAATTCAAATTGATAATCAGTTTTCATCTAAAAAATTATTCTAAATGATGACATTTTCCTTTCAATACTGTATTGAATGTAATTACACGAATGTTACAGTAAAAGTGCGTCACACGACATTGCTTTAATGAAACTACAGACTCCTCTGAAGTTAAATGAGCATGTTGCTAAGATCGCATTACCAGAAAAGGATAGCGAACACGCTGGTCAGCTGGGCACTCTAGCCGGATGGGGTTATTGGACCTTGGAACCCGACCATCCAGTTTCATCAATTTTGCAGTATATAACGTTACCTATCATTGATAGCAAAACTTGCAACGAAACTATTAAGACACTAAACACCGAATATATCCTATTCGAGACAAACATGTGCACTGCTGCACCACCGGCTGGTGGAATTGGTGGTTGTGGAGTAGGTATATTACATTCACATTTCTTTGCTTTATAACTATGGTTTGAAATTTGGATTTTAGGGTGACTCTGGCGGTCCTTTGACTATTATGAATGACAGAGGTGTAACAGAGATTGTCGGGATTTTTTCTTGGATATTTTCACCCTGCGGAAGGGAAGACTCGCCTGACGCATACACCCGTGTATCGTTATTTACAGATTGGATCGAAGATACTATTAACGCCAATAAATAAATGACTAATATAAATTAAAAGATTTTATTTCACAAAATATTTCGTGTTAAAATTTTTTATTAATCTGAAATTATATGTATTCAACAGATGTACCATATTTAATTACTACCATGTCCGAAAAATACAAAATTTATTAAAATTTCGTAGGTGTAATAAATATTTTGTGAGTCACGTGTGTAAAAACCAGTCTTTTGATGCACGATATTCGACAATTCACTTACTGAAGTGGAATTTCACTTATTCAACTTTAGAGGGTTCACAATATCGAAAATGATATTTTAATCACCAGACAAAAGCAAAAACCAATTTCATTTAATATTCTAAAAGCCAACGCGATCCAAGACCGCGTCATTATAATCAAGCCGGCGCGCGAGCAGATCCCATTCACCTGAAAACTCGCTTCCCCAATCTCAGCCGCGCGCTGCTTAGCGTCTCTCGCGCGGCTCATACTTATTTCAGCATTAACGAGCTCGGCGAGGCGGGGGACGGCGGAATCCCGGCCGCGCCGCCGGCAGGCAGTCGCGCAATTTCGTTACCCAGGAAATTGAGCTCGCGCGCGCCCTTCCTCCCCTCTCCCTGCACGCCGGGGCGCGTCATCGGCATTCGGGGAATAGGATTGTGCGGGCCGCGGATGCGAAGGTTCCCCCGGCGGATCCGGAAACCGCGCCGGCAAAAAGGCGCAGCGGATGCCGGGTGTCCTGGACGAACGCCGCCGGAATGCCGTAGCGCGGTGACTTTATATTTCGTCGCGCGGGGGTGCGAGGCCGCGCGGCCTTTGGATGCGGGGTGGCGGGCGGAAACAATCTGGGGGAATTGAAGTGAGTCGTCGCTGCCGGAAACGCGCGTCGGGGTGGGCTTTAGTTTAGCCGCGCGATCGCGACGGGATTTTACGGGGGGCGCGACGCGCTTGCGGCCGCGTCGCGAGCTTTACGACGCGATGTTTGTCGCGAGCGGTTTGTCGCCGGTAGAATGAATTTCGACGGAACGGTCGTAGTTTATTGCGAAAGCTGATCAGGTGTGAATGCGAAATTTTATGCCTATTCTGTTTTATCGTTCATATGAAAGGAGTGTTTTCATTTTTATAAAAAAACTGGTTGTAAGAATTCACAATTTTTTTTTGCATTTTATTAGTTTTTATACCGCAAAAGTAAATTTTAGATGAAAAGTAAATACGATTGAAAATAGTGAGAAGAAAAAAATTCAAAAGTAGAAAACAAACGTTTGCAATTTTTTAGTATGTTTTAAAAATTGCTTAAATTAGTTTTTGATAATTAGTCTAGACCAGATTTTTACTTTCTCAACGAATACTCTGCATGGATAATAGCTGATTATAAAAGTAATCGCATAATCGTTAAAAAAACAATATTAATTTTCTTTATCGAAAATATAACTCGACTGCCTTAAGATCTCTTTAAATAGAATCAAATCGATTGAATTCTTATAATTAAATTTCACTAAAATTTAAAGCTTATAACCTCGATAATTGCTTTTACAAATATGGTTTTTTTCTTTGATTTTGTTTCTAATGTGTCTTTTTGATTTTAAGTAGTTTATCCTGATTTCTGATGAATAATATTTTACTTCCGTACATCACTCCATAAGAATGCATTTAGAAACTCTCGCTAATTCAACTTCAGAACGCCGTAAACTTTTGAGAACGCCAGGAGGAAATTTTCTAATGTTCAACAGTGCGGCAGTAACCCGTGGAACACCCGTTACGCGCGTTATACACGCATGGAAGGATAGATTCTCCCGGCAACGATCGCGCGACTGAGATGCCGAAACAAATACCGCCCGGGGCGGACTGCCATTCCTAGATCACGGAAGCGGGGGCGGATGAGACCGGCAAAAGGAAAAGCAAGCCCGTGACACGTCAATGAGGAGGAAGATAAGAAAGGGACGAGAGCGCGACCGAGGATATTGATGGATGAAGGCCCGCGGAAAGATAACGGCGATAGGCCGGAATGATGGAGCGTCGTCCTTTGTTCGGACGCGCAGTGTCTATTGCAAATTGTGAAGCGATCGATTTTAATTTTGAACATCTATTTATCGACGTTGCTTTTTCATTTAATGCTCCTGTTATTGGATCTGAATCAATTTATCTTGTATTAAAAAACCATGGTAGGATGTTGTGAAGACTTCAAAGAGATTTGATAATGATTTATAAATACTTCCGATTAGATGACGCCATAATTCAAAATGTTTATTTAAATAACATATATTTTGATTATAATCTAATAACAAACTAATAATTTAATTATAATCTAATTCATTATTTTAAAAGAGAATAAAAATTAAAAAGAAGTACTACCCTTCTTAAATATTAATAATTTATTAGAAAGAGTATTTTTTTGCTATTTTAATAATGATTTTTTTTAAAAAGATTTTGAGTTTGTCCTTATAAAGAAGATAAATGACTATTC
The DNA here is from genome assembly GCA_900480045.1 of Eurytoma adleriae. Lineage (NCBI taxonomy): Eukaryota > Metazoa > Arthropoda > Insecta > Hymenoptera > Eurytomidae > Eurytoma > Eurytoma adleriae. The sequence goes on from UXGC01000207.1 coordinate 111,556, forward strand.
AATGTTTTTAGTAAAAGCTTCAATTCTCTACTTCATTTGAAAAATTGATTTTTTCACAGCAACCTTTTAAAACGGTTTTTAAACGTTTTTAACTTCTGCGGATTTGCTCACACGTGTATAAACCTAATTTTGTTTTAAAAAGACTTTCTTTAAGTTCCTTTAAGACAGTCAATCTAAAATCATTCAGGATCCGCTTTAAAAAAGCAATCTGTATGACAATACCTCTCTGGCGAGGCTGTCATCAGGAAAATAGGAAGCCCCGTGGATATAATGAAAAATCGATCGAAACTTTTCTTGTCCCAAGCCGCGGCAATAAAGTTCTCGTCACACTTTAAAATCTCCGAAGAATTTTTATCACCATCCCCGCTCGAGCCCTTACATACGTGAATAGGCAGGCGCGGAGGGTGGGCGGCTGGAGGCGTATGCGGATCACGCGGGGCTCGGTCGCCGGAATCTCGAGCTCGGGCTGCCGATGCCCGTTTAGCCGTGTGGATGCGGGGGGGTCCAGATCGCGCGCGCGTCACATAAACAGGCGCGCGATACCCGCCGTCCCTTTTTTTTTCATCTCCCGCCGAAGAGGAAGCAGCCGGCGTCTACCTGGCCGGAATCGCTCGGATGCCGGTCACGATCACGCGGCTTAATCCGGATTCCCGCAGGACGTCGCGTGGATATGCACGTAGGCGAGCCCGTTCCGATTCCGCGCCAGCGGATCCCTCTTTCTTTCTTATCCTGCGGGCCCGCACCGCGCCCCGTCGCAGTCCTTTTTTAGCGTCTGCTCTAGTTTTCGACGCCCGAGCGTACGGAGCTGCGCCGATGTTCGGCCGAACGGAAGAGGAGTTACAATTTGAAATTTCGAAATGTATGGTGGAATTGCAGTTCGTATCTGTGCTGCGCAGATAGTTCGTTCTATTTCTCAAAAATCATGTACCTACACGCGAAACATTTTGCTTTAAAGCAAATCATCCAATTAGAAAGTTTGATCGTGATCATACTGAAACTCGTAGTTATCTTTAATAGCTACATAATTGAGGTCACGTAATATGATTGTCTATTGTAGCGTTGAAATTCTTTCTTCTCACTCATAAATTTTGCCTTCAGGACTTTTAGCTTATATAAATAAATAAAAAATGTACAATTTTCCGGAATTTGGTATAAAAATATATGCTTATTTTTCATATTTTCCAAGCACGTTGAAGAAGATTGTTGAGGATTGCATATTTCAAATATGAAAAGAAATTGAAAGCAATGAAATAACCATATCTTACAATGTAAATTTCTTTAACCAATTCTATTCTGATCTCTCGCAGAATACAGAATAAGTAGAGTAAGAATGGAAATAGTTTATTTGATTAAAAACATTGCAAGCTTTCATGAAAGAAACATGTTATTATTGGCTGCTCTTAATGGCATTGAATCAATTGGATGCTGATATTGATGATGCAGCGTCGTCGTTTATCTGCGTAACGCCAAAATCAACAATAATGGAAAGCAATTGATTAGTACAAACACTGCGGTGTAAATGTAGTTTTCGTTGAATAAACAACAGTAGGAATTACAATTGACAATACAACGCACTGTTTAATTCTAATCAAAAAGCAATTCATGATATTTCACTTTCTAATAGTTATTTTATAATACCAAATTTTCTGTAAGTAGCCAAAAATCACACGGTTAAAAATTCTGAGTTTTGTGTATTTCGATATGAAATGTCATAAAACTTTTGTCTAATTTACACTCTTATTTGTGTTTTCTTAAAGAGTTTAAAGTACACTGGTTTCGTGTGCTATCGCATTATGTATAAAATTCTATTTCATTAGAAAATAATTTTTACTAAATGATGTTTGCTTAATTTTCTGGAGGACTTAAAATAAAACACAATCTTAGTGCAGTTTAATAATTACTACACAAATGGTATGTTTAAATGTTGTCGTTCAATTAGAAACCCAAAATAAATGTTTAAAATAGAATGAGTTTTTAACCGTGCAGTGCATTAGTAACCATTATTTATTGAAAAATATCGAAAATCGAAACAACATGGTAGAACACCCAGTCTGAAAACTTGACGGATTCTCTCGTTCGAGCGCAGAATTTCCAGGCTGAATAAAATTTCAATTTTCATTCGAACCGATTTACTTCCCAATCCAAGCGCACTAATTTAGTCGGTACTCGAGCGCGCGAGCTCCAATCAAAATGACCGTAAATCGTCGAAAATCGCGAAATTTCAAAACCGTTGAGCAACGACAATAAATCGACGTTAGGAATCGCCGGCGCAAACGCGCGGGCCGCGATAACGAGAGCGCGGCGCGCTTCCGCGAAATTTGCGCCGACCCGAAAAGCGAATGCCGCGTCGAGCGTGCGGAACGGGGGTCTCTCTCGCGCGGCTGCACCGCCGAGCGCACGGACCATCGGACATTTGACGCGCGGTCCATCTGCATGTGAAGCGCGCCCGCCGCCGCCGCCCGAAAAGTAAGATGGATATTCGCGGATCTGGCTCTTTGTTCGGCGTGATGGAGAGCGGCCGAGAGGCGATCGGCCCCCGATCGTCGCGCGCGATGCCCGCTGAATGACGAATGCACGGCCGTAGGAGCCGGTATTGTGCAGAAAACGAGGAATAATTTTGCTGGAGATCGCAAACGGCACGGCTATTTTTCGTACTCGAGCGCGGATGCTGGAGTTTTAGCTTTCTCTAAAACTTTTACCGTTATTTATGGTGTTTCGAGATGCAGTTTGTAGAAAGTGCATCGAGTGATCTGATATCAAGTTTTACACATAGTCACGAAAGTTTTGCGAATTTAAACCTACTCTGTCACTAATGGTTGTAAATATTCCACCTGGAAAACTGAAGCAAGCATCACAGGCATAATACGGTAGTGATACGTAAAAATTGATACGTATTCTCGCTTTGGCGTTCTAACAAATCATTTTTATCGCAAATACTGTTAAAAAAGTCTATCCATGTAAAAGTCGTGTAAAAATAAATGTTGCACGACACCCTTGCAACGACGCCCCAAACGAAAAAAGCCCATTTGAAATAATCGGTAAAAGTCAGCAGATTTCAGAAACTTCGGGAAGGCTAGTGTATTTCACAGGGTTGTAATGGAAAAGCACATTTCATGAATTACTTTGAAGAAAAACACGTTTCTTGAGATTCGGGGAAAAAGCACACTTTCAAAGGATATCAGAGAAAAAATGGACATTTAACGAAAAAGTCATTCTATCCTGGAGAATCTCGCGAAAAAGTACTTTGCTTCATAGCAGATTTTAATGATCCTAGTTTTCATTATTAGCGAACAACGAAATGAGCTTTTTTCCGTTAAAAGTGACGATCATGCCTAACTATAAGTCTCCCCAACAAATCGGAAAACTGTTTGTACAGTAATATACGCGAGTCAGCCGAACTTCCGCGAAGTTCAAAGACTTGAGAGAGAATCATTAGAAAGATCGATCAAACTTTTGGGGAACAATGGGAAGTTCGTATGCGCGGCGTGTACCGGTGAATAATGACGACGCGGTGCAAAACGTCGCGACCACTGGTGCAGTTCGAGGCAGAGGAGTCAGCGCCGCGGCTCGCGAATTACGAGACGACGCAAGTTCAAGTGTACATTATTAAAGCGGCACAACCTGCGTCAAATTAACTTGGATTTAATTAATTGCGACAACTTTGCGTGACGTTCGCGGGATGGTCTCGTTTCGGATGCACCAAACGAGTTCATCCGCCAGTACTTCACACCACCCGCGCGTCGTGCACCTCGCGAGCTTTTGCAAGCTCTCAAGTTGCTTTCAGTTTGTCCATTGAGATATTACACATCACCATTTTGACTGAGAGCTTTATTAACATTTGTACTGTTTTGGTCACTTGACGGTTGTCCAGGCCATACTATAATATATATTCCTTAATATATAAGTCAAATTATAAGGAAAATTGCATTTCACTTAAATATTAAAAACATTTTTAAGAAGTTAATTTAATAAGTCTTTTTTAATTATTTAATTAATATAATAAGTCTTTTTTGTGGGTGAATGGGTGATTTTTTTCACGGAGAAAAAGGAAGAATAAGTAAGATTCGTTTGCAGACGCTAAAAAGAATGAGAGGAGAATGAGGAGAGAAAAATAAGTTGGAGCGGGACTTCCTAATCGCGAGACTTTTTCGTTCGATTTTCTTCAAATGTTATCGCTGTAATCGACGAAAATTGGATTTTCTTGAAGATTTTGCCCGCACTTCCTTTTTCCCGACTTCTTTCATCCTCTAAGCCATCATTAAAACTTTCGTTCGATCATTCTTTAACCTTTTCATTTGCTTTTATTGCGGCGCAAACTATTTAACTTCTAAAAAGGATTCTGTCTCAATTTACGCTTCATTAATTTATTAAATACGGTTAAAATGAATGTTTGTTTTTATACGTCAACACGAGGGGTTATTCATTGCTTGTGATGGCAAACAAATTTTAGTACCGAATTTATAATCACGTTTCAATCAATTTGAAGTCAATTTATAATTTCATAATCAATAATAATATTTCAAATTCATGAAACATTCGAGTTATTTACATTGCGTAATTCCCTCAATAATAACTTATTTAAATTAAAACACAATCAAATGTTGGTAAAGTGTATAATATTAAATTGTACAATTGCCGCCAGATGGACACTGAGCCCGAAAAGTTTCGCGCTAACCTGACTGTTGCCTTAGTTTTATATAAGCCCCCTTTGAACCTGAATGATTAGGCGATGAAAAAAGCTATTAGTCTACTATTTACGCGGTTATAACAGGTTATAAAACAAATCATGTATTACTTGAAAAAATTGATTGAATGGTTATCATCATTGCAATCCAAATGTCACTAAAATTAAAATTAAAAAGTAAAGATAATCAAACTAACTTGTATCGCCGGTAAAAGAATCAATTGTAAAAGAATCAATTCTAAAAGAAATATACAAAAGATTTAAATTCTTTCCACTGCAGCTTTTTACGTAATTTTCCCCGAGATCACCGAGATAGACCTCGAAATTAAAAGTCTTATCACGAATGTCCCTTAAAAACAATTACAAAGTACCAGTAAAGAATCTCCGGATTTCTTAAAAGATTCCTTTCATAAAATACAAAAAAAATCAACACTGAAAAACGCAAGCGACCTTGAAAGCGTTATCTATTCCAACGGTCTATTATTTCGTCCAAGAAGCTTATCCGAGCTTATCTAAAAAAAGAAGGAGATCCCTCTAGCGTTTGTCGAACATCTGTGGACGTGTGCGTGCCATGCGGCATCAATGGCGACGCCGAAACTCGTCCCGCGGTCTAGGATTTTCCCGTTTCCGAGGGGAGGAACGCGCGATCGCCCAGAGGATTTAACGCTCGCCTGTGTACACCGGCGCACACGAGGCCGAGGCCGAGGATGTAAGCCCGACTTTTATTTAGTGCGCTCCCGCGCTTCCTTAGCGCAACCCCGCCGCCGAGGATGCGCGCGATGGATACTTCCGAGATAAAGTCAGTCGAATTACAGGAGAGTATTTTACTTTTACGATTTCCGCGTTTTCTTGGGGATTTGGTGAATGGACGTTTTTTTTTAAAGTGCACGTTCTGTTTAACAAGATTTATTTCTACCTCGTTTCTACTTGAAGGAGAAAAAAGTCTTGTTTTAATTTAAAAATTAGAGTGTGGTACTCTAATATAAAACGGAAAAAAGACGGTCATTTCAAGGATTAATTTCTCATTTACTTCATCAAATTGTAAGTTTCGTTTTACTGGTACATCGCAAATCTTTTCGATATGATATATTAGCATTATTGCAAAATTGCAATATGTTTTTGTAAAGTGTATGAGAAACTTTTGAATAAAATTTAAAAAAACTTCTTAAATACTTTTATTAAATATAAGAAACTACTGTAATAAATCTGACACTGAAAAGTGAGAATTGTAAAACCGACTGTACAAAGGCTATAAAACCGATTAAATGTTTATTTATGGTACATCCATTTTTCTATTGTGTAGTAAACAGGATGCAGTACAAAATTTGAATAACTATTTTGTTTACCTAACTTTACTAAGAAACGGATGGTCGGTGCAAGTAACTAGTTTATTTAAATTGAAAGATGATAGGATTAGCCTTGAATTAGCTCGATTATACCAATCTTGCTTAATTAGTTTACAAACTTATTTGCGACCGCAGAAAAGTCATTAAACAACAATTTTATCCAACGAGGCAGAAAATGACCAATTTTCTCAAGATTTTTTCACAATTTAGCACATCTTCAGCTCATCGCCAAGATGGTGAAGTAATTATTAATTATTTATCACAGATTATCTCACTAATTTTCTAATCTTTCATCCTCAACGTGTCATCCGGAATTTCATCAGGAAAGACTTTAGGACCTTGAATGGGTAAAGCAAAAAAAAATGAAAGATACGAAGGAAAATTTCAATTAATTGATAAAACGACCGGAAGATAACTATTCATGTAATTATCTCTGCTAAATAAATGAATAACAAAGAAGCCCTTTCGAAGAATAATGAATGACCAATGAGCAACTAAGTCTGAAATTTTATAAACGGTCGATAAATGCACGAAGGAGTCTACAAGAATGAAATTTACATTCGCTCAACAAGCTCCATCTCGCTGCAGCGAGAAAATCGGCCGGAATCCCCATCGAGTGCACTCGCAATGCATACTAATTTAATCCCCCAGCCTCCCAAACAATCCCCGTGATTTCGCGCTGAACGCACTCGAGGAAACTTGCGCGTCCCTCACAATGGCGCTGAAAAGAAGATGCATTTTATCGCTGTGGGGAAGGATATAACGAGCGAAGTCATAACGAGTCGACTGCGCTGACATTCGTTTGAAAGTCGTCGAGTCCTCTTGGCCCCTCGGCTTTTCTCTTTATCTTAGCTCCGCGAGCACGCCGCGGAGAGAGACAGAAAGGGAAAGCGAGAGAGAGAGCATAAGTGCGCGCGAGTGAAAAAGCCGATGGGGCGGGGGGCAAGGGAAAATAATAAGGGAGTCGTTCGCGAAAAATAAAGAGCCGCGCGATAAGCACAATTATATAAATAAGTCGGCGGAGGAAGTGATAGAGTATAATAGGAAGGAGAGGGGGAAAGGGATGGAGGCTGCGCCCGGGCACGGAGGATAAGGTCGCGCGTAGATAAAGATGAGGGAGTGGGTGGGGAGTAGAGAGCTCGAGAGACGGGCGCAGCTCCCGGGGTATAAAGAGCATTACTTAATGCGAAACGGCGAAATCCAGCGGAAGGATAAGGAAGCGGGTCGGCAGCATATTTTTCTTTGGCCCGCAGTCTCTTCGCCCTCCCACACCCTCCCCCCCTCTTTCTCTCTTCCCGCCGGGCTGCAGGTACTGCACTGCTGTTCCTGTGGGAGGAACCGCGTTGCCCGGGAAAAAAAACTGCGGCGGGATGTATATAAAAATCTCGGGCTCTTAGCGATGCAACCGTTGCTTCTTTCGCCGAACGAGCTTTCGAGGGCTTGAATTTCTCTAGGTTTTTACGGTGTGGCTCTTTAATTATCCTGGCCGGGCTGCGAGATACTTCGAGATTTATCACAACTTGAAACGCGGACTCTTAATTAACGAAAAATAAATTGGCCGAGTTATTGACGGAACGCGGCGGTGAGTAGCGAAATCAGTATTTCAACGTCGGCAAGAATCCTTTCGAGCGGAATATAAAGATGAAAAAAAAATAGTAAGAAATAATTGAAATTCATAAAAAATGTTAACATTGTGAAATTACGCGTAATTGTTTGGAAATGACATGTAACGAGGCAAAAATATCTTAAATAATATTTTCCAACTAATAAATAGTTCCCTTAACGAGGTAAAATCAACTTTTTATTACTATCTCCACCGCAAAGCATCTTAAGTTCCCATAAAACGCCCTTCTTCGCGTTTCAAGACGCATTGCCGTACACCGCCTGGAAATTTAATATCAGATAAAATATTACGAGATGTCGAAGTAAATCCTGCAACAGCCACCCTCATTAAAATTCAACGTCGCCTTTATCGGCTTGGATATTAAAAATACAGAAAAAAACCCCTCGAGAGATTATGAAAAGCATCGTGCGCGTCGCACAAGACACGCGCGTAAAACTTTTAATGCGCTGATTACCCTAACGCTTTAACGACGCGTGCATAAAGGAATAAAGGAGGGCAGAGAGATGCAGCCGAACGAGCTTGCGCGGGCTACAAAAGTCGGCAACAAAGTCAGGGGCGTAAAAAAAAACGACGCGAGCCCCTCGAAAAACTCGATTACCCCGCGTCTTTTACGCTCCGCTCGCGATGCGCGGCCCTTTTCATTCTTTACGATTTGTCGTCCCGGCGCTTCCGGGAGCTTTCGCGCGCGCTCGCGTTTATCGTCGCGGCGCGACAAAGGAGGATGAGGCCGTGAGCGCGGACGGGCTTCGAGAGAAAGGGGTGGGGCTGACAAGCGAGTGGACGGCCGCGCGAGTACCCTACTGACGGTCAATTAGGTCCGAGGGCTTTTCCCGAGTTCTGATGCTCTTCTGCGGAGGCGGGAGGGGGACGTTCATAAAGGACGATCTAGTGCTATCATAGCGATAAAAGGCGGGATGGTGGAGATGACGAGAAAGCCTGGGGAATTGAGCAAGAAAGGTTTTTGAGATAACAGCGTGGATGAAAAAAAAAATGTTATTTTAGGGTTTCGTTCAAATAATTTGTTATTATAGACAATAAGAGTCATGTTACTGGCTTACTTTTGTCATATAACGAGGGATTTTTTGGATTTACATCTAATATAGAATTGAAAGATCATTTTAATTCTCTATAACTTTGATAATGGTAAAAAAATATAGTTTATCCACAAGGCAATAAACGAGTATGAACTTCATTCAGTTTCCGGCGTTTGAGTGTACAGATTGTATCCTACTTATGAAAATTTATTTATGAATTGTCAATATTTGTAACCTCCTCCAGATTAAAAATCTATAAACCATTAAAAATTCATAAGTATTAAACTAGCTAATGGAACTGTAAACTATATTAACCCTTTAGGACATATAAATGTAATGAAGGCCCAGTGCACATTTAAATGCCATAATGAAACATTAATGATAAGTTGCAAATTTAAAATTCAAAATATAAATGCATTGGAATTAGAATTTCGTAATGCATTTATTAGTAAGAAGGAAAGACGATGCAAATTAACTAAAAAAATTACTAGTTAATTAAGAATTTAATCATAATCAACGCTTAATTATAGTTTTAATTATTTAATCTTAAATATTAACCATTCTTTCTTAATAAGTGTTCTTTTTTCATAAATAAATTTTTAACCCGTATACACTTTTATTTAAAGAAACTAAATTTTAGTCATAAATAAAATTTAAACTGCAATTAAGATCAATGATGAAACACGTAATCACGTAAAACGTAAAATGAAAACAAAACAACGTCCTCTGATAAAACGAATAGATTAACGAAACTTCGATAAAAGAACAGACGGTTTTCGCGGAAAAGAGAATTAAAAATAGGATGCGAACGAGCGCTAAAGCGTCAAAAAAAAGTAGCCGCCGACGCCGGCGAGCGAAGGAGCAACGACAGAGACGAACTTATGGTAATTGATAAAAAGGAAATAAAGACAGCTTGGTGCCGCGTCGGCGCGCGCGATAGAAATATACGAGAGGAACTTCCAGCCGCGGACCGGAAGTGCACGAACGTTTTTCCCCCCTCTCTCGCGGGGAAAAAAGAGCGCGCGCAACGCCACGCACATCGGAGATTCGGATTTTTACGATGCGCCGCGCGTTACGCGCGTGCGGCCGCGTATATAACGGGTGCGCGCGGCAGTTGGCATTTTTACCCGGCTTTTTTTTTCGCTTTTTGTTTCGGCCCCGTCGAATGCGAATGGCCGTTGATTTTCGACGATGAGCGACGTGAATTTTAAAGCGTCGGCTACGCCCGCCGCGCGTGTACTGTCCATCGAATTTGGGACGCGCTGCGGGAAATTATATAAATTAATTCGGCGCACGGGGCAGTAGCACGCGCGCGCGCCCGGATAATGTTATTTTTTAAATTATTTCGATGCCGCGCGATTGTCGCTCAAGTCGATAAAACTTTTTGTCGAGTCTATATTCTGTCTCGCGTGCGGGTGATTCGTGCGCCTGACAGTGATTCACTGAAGATAAATGTTGTTTTGGGCTTTTCTTTTAAAAGGAAAATGATTGCAACTTATCGTTGTAAATTGTACGAAGAGATAGGTATGAAACTGAATCGTCATGAGCTTTAAAAAGTAAAAGCTTTGGAGATTGCTAAAACTTCTAGTCAAGAAAAAAATTTTAAATTAATCTCAATAAAATATGTACTAAAATCTAATCAATGTGTTTCACGGGCTCAAAGTTCTTATAAGTATTTATTTATCTTTACGCATTATAATTTTTGATGTTAGAAAAGTCATAAGAAAAATTTTTTTATTTCGACGCCACTCCACCGGATATACTCATGAACCATAAAAATGCGTTTTTAAGTGCTTTGCAACATCCTGCCATCGTTTTTTTAAAGAAAGGAAAACATTATTTCTTTCACATTCTATTAACATTTTGAGGATGAAACTAAGCACTCAAAATTTATTCTCTCCGCGCAAAATGGACATTTAAAACTACGTAGATTATCTAAATTCAGTAAACAAAAGTTACTCATAATCATTAAAGTTAATTCATTTAATTAACGTAGATATTAAATAGTTAAATGAGAAATGTTTTCAGAGAGTATATGTCAACCCAATGAATTTGAAGAGTATCTATGTAAAATTTTCCCTCTCGATCTCTTCTATTTAATTGTTTACTTATTTTTATTATATTGTATTCTATAAGTTCATTGTAACTTACGCGTCAGGAAGTTTTACAACAGGATGAGGTAACTTACCTGAAACAGAAAAAAAGAACAATATTGTAAAAGCAATTCTTTACATTTATATACATACACATTTTTTACATTAATATATCATATCCATTAATTACACGGAGAGAATCTTCTAGTGAAAATTACTACGTGGATAGCAATCTTTGGATCAAACGGTCTATTTGAAAAAATGCGACACCGTAGTAGAAAATGTTACAATTTTTACAATTCTCATGGCAATTTTTACCAGAACTACCATTTGATCCTAAGGTTACTGACCCAATAACAATTATTTTACAAAAAAATTAAAATAATATTTGTCAAAAAATTCTCTCCGTCTCCATTATACATATAATATTTTATAATATCTTATAAATGCTAGTGCATTAAACATCATAAATTCATCGTGTGCAATTTTTTTCTCGCAACGCCATTTCTGTAAAAGCGTTTAAGAACCAACTGCGCGCAGTCAGAAGTGCATTAGCCGCGACGGGGCCGTCGATGCGCGAAGCGCCAGTCGCGCTTTGGGCGCCAACCGAGCAAAAGTTCACGCGGATCTTCACGGCAAAGGAACGCGAACCGTCAAAAAGCACGGACGCGTCCTTTGAGCGGCGTTCCAGCCGAAGGGCACGTTCGAGACTCTGCACTTCGGCGCCGCGCGCGCCTCGGATTACGTCGTTCTAATTTCTAATCGATACAGCGGGGCCGCGCACTGTGTACGTACGGCAGCTCGCTAATGAGGACCGGGTGAATACGGGACCGCGTCAAATGCACCTTACAAAGTGGCCCTTTGTCCGGCGATTGCGAGGACGTGAGAACGATCGGGTGCGCACGCCGTCGGACGATTTCGCGCGGTGCTAAGGGTTCGCTTGTGCATGCCCGATTGAAATGCGAGAACCTGTATACAGGACAGGGATTAAGGCTTACGAAGGAGAATGCATCGCGTTGCTGGTGCATTAATTTTGGTGTATGAATTTCGGTGATGAAGGCGTTTTATTGATAATTGCTTTCTACAATTTTATTGAAGTTTGCCCTCTAAATATGAAAATGTGAAATTCACTTAGAAAATGTGATAGTGACATATCGTATGTGAATTTCACATTTTCATATTTAGAGAGTGCCTTTCATGACTTTCAAAGACAATAACACTTAATACTGCAATTTATTGAATCATGCGATTGCAGTGAAAAAAGACTTGCAATTTTAAAGAAATATATACTTGAAATAAGGTTATACTGTTATTATTTAACCTCTTATTTCAAAAAAAATAATTCTCTTAGTACATGCCAATCAAATGATTTTTAACACAAATAAATCAATATTTCATTATAAATATTGATATATTTTACAGCAAATGCACTTGAAACAAATTTTCTGCATTTGATAAAAACGAAGTAAATTTACGAGATGTGCATCGCATCCCTCGATGAGATGGAAAGCGTCACTAAAATACTCCATCCACATCGAGTGTTCGCGGCAATCATCGCCTCTATCCTTATCTCGCGCGTTCGTTGATCTCTGTGTGAATTTCCCTTATCGGCCGCGCTCGTAAACCAGCACCTCGATCTTTTTATCCACACTCCCCTAATTGCCCTCGACATCGTGGAATCAGTCAAAGTGCACGTGTGCACTTTCTCAGTTGATGAGATTTGTTCGTTATACGGCCAGGGGTTCACTGCACGTCAAGGCTCACGAGCGACACTCCGCTGGAATTGATATTAATTGCTCCGTTTTTTTTTTTGCGAATCGAGGGACAAGGCAAATTTCGAGCGACAGGGGTATTGAAGTTCCGCGCGCTGCACGATGGTTATGGCCCTTTTTCCCCCCTGGTTTTTATAGACGTTATTAATTTTAATTCGCTCCTGACATTGCGGATCAATTGATTTTTAGTATTCCGTGAAATTCATCGATGAATTCATTGAACACGAGAAGAGGAATTTCATTTCCTTTTTTTTAAATCATGGATTTATATTACGAGAGTATTTTTTAATTAAAAATGACCGGGCACAAAGGCTTATTAAAATGCGAATAAATCGTTTATTCAAATATTTGATTACGATTGATTGCATTAGCTTCGCGAAACCTTATTCTAAAAATAAGCGTAACATCGGTGCAATAAATAGTAGTAAATTCCGAAAGATAGACAAATACATAGAGAGCAGGGAGGTTACAACACGCCCTATTCACAACAGCAGCAGTCGTGAAAGTCATCAATTAGAGTGAATCAATCAAGAAGCGAGTAACACGAAAGTTCAAAATAGAAAAGAAAATGAAAATAATTATTTTTCACGCGTTACAAGATACCCCCACAAAATAGACTCTCACGCTGCCGCGCGGCTTTTCTCGAGAACGAAAAATTTCTCCGGCCCCGGGTATATACGGTGTTTACTAAATATAGCCGCTGGCGGTGCAGCCTTGGACCATTTTTCAAGTGCACGCGCCGGAAAATCAGTGCGCCTGCCGCTGGAGCGCAGCAGCGAACGAAAGCGCGAGGAGATAAAAAAAGGGACGGAGGTGAGAAAAAATATCGGCGGATCCAACTTGGCGAATGAAAAAAAAAGGCGCAGGAAAGATGAGCCATCGGCGGCTCGACTTTCTAGCCATCTGGACGCGCGCGCGGTCGAAATGCCAAATGCCAAGGAGCAGCACTTCTTGCCTTTCTTCAATGTTTTGCGGCCGGGAGCCAGCGTATTTCGGTGCGAAATCGGAGCTTACAAAATCTGGTGCGAAGATGTTTTGTATTTCGTTTGCTTTTCATTTACGGTTCGTTGACTTTTTGGTTGTAGGAAATCGTGTGAAACACGCTTGTAAAAGTAAGTGCTTTCGTAGGTATCCAATTTACTAATTCGTTTTATCGGTAGTTTAATTTAATGTCTTAAAAATAAATTAAACATTTTTTTATCGAACAAATCTGTTGAAACAGAAACTGATAATTCGCCGGTAATAGGATCGTACAACGTTCGATTATAGCAAGAATTTATTTTATCGGAAATTGATGCTCGGATAATTTGAAAATAAACCCGTTAATTGCATCTCCCTATATTATCGGGTATTCGATTAAAAACTTCCGCGTCAGTGTATCATCAGATGGCAAACAATTCGAAATCAATTAGCACTCAAAGTTCGGCGATAACCGAGCGCCTCTCTCTCATTTAAATGAGAATAGGTGATAATTCGCCGGCGAGCGGGTGCCGCGCAAACAATGGCCGGGACACTTTCCCCCGGCGTCCCGAACGGCCGTATCCAAAATTCATTAAACGCCGTAGGGTCCACTCCCGCGACTCCTCTCGCATCCCCGACGTCCGCTCTATAAATAGGCAGCCTCCAAATTTAGCCGTCGGCTCTCGCGGCGGCCGCGCCTTTTATACATTCCCGCAGGAGGCCGCCCGCCGACGGGCTGCATGCGAGCCGGGCCCGGGTCACCGGACGCGATCCTCACCCACACCCGCAGCAGCGCGATTTTAGAGGTTCGCCCGGCGTAGACGGCCGAGCGCAACGTGAAAAATAGAAAGAGGGAGAGAGAGCGCACTAATTGCCAGACATCACGCGAGCTTCAGGGCCATTGATCTTTGCGCCGGACTGCGGCCCATTCACCGCGGGCGACTCGACCCCCGGGCGCAAGGTCAGAGAGACTTTCATGTGGCCGATTGAGATTATTAGAGCCGATCGGGCCTTTTTACGACCTCGCGACCGTCTCGTATCGATTTCCGCCCGTTGACAGGCGCTTTCTCCGGTTTCGCGTTCTTGCAAAGTTGCTCGACTAAATTTACGCCGTTTATTTTTTTACGTTACAAGTGTATAACAGAAACGATCATTCAGGGCAAGAAGAAAAAAGTTCTCTTAAAAATGCAACAAACCCTCGCAGACTTGTTTGAAAAATCGCAATACAGTTGTTTGCAGTTGAAATTACTAGAGGAATAGAGGAATAGTAATTTTTGCAAGAAAATATTGCAATTTTTTAAGCATTTTCTTCTCGTGCGCCTAAATAAAATTGCAAATTTGAGCTAATGAAACTTTTCAACGTTAAAATCCTTAAAGAAAATTTTATCAAATTTAGTCACGTTTGTGCCTTTAACTTCAAATTTTATGAAAATCTCTTTGGACTAGTGCCACGAAGTTTTCGGGTTAGGTCAATTTATTTGTAAAAGTAAAAAGTTTTTTTTAATTTTTTTTGCATATATACTTTGCCTAAGTATGCTGATGAATTTGATTTAAATTTCAATGAATTTAATTAAAAAAAATTCTTGATGAGACTAAAAAAAAATTAGTCACTATACTATTTCTAATTAAATTTGAATGATATCATCTTACTTTCGCCAGACCTCTATCCCTGCCGTTCATTAATTTTGCCCAGATGTCTAAAGATGAAGGCCTGAGTAAAGTAGCAAAAATTTCAGAAGGATCGATCGCTTGACACTTTTCCCCTCAAGATTAATATTGGAACCCTTTCAATATCACATTCAACTAAAAAATTTCATCGAAAAGATATGTGTCGGAATTACAATAAATTATAAAAACCATAAAACCAAGTCGAACAAGTAAACAATAATCGCTTAACCAATTTGAAATTCAAGCAGTGGACCGACAGCACAATGCAGCAAAGCGGATTCGCTTGCCTAAACCGACGTGGGACCTAGCCATGTGGAAGCGGGTCGAATATTCATCACAACAAACATTTCGACGGCCAAGAGTAATTCACTTTTCATCGAGCAGCGACATGCTTTTCGCTGCGGCGGAGAAGAAAGAATCGCTCGACGAGGTTCGCGAATGTGTAATTCATGGGGTCACACGCGCCTAATTAAGTGAATCAAATAAATCGAACCAGTTCGAGCAAGAAGGTTACACGACCCGATTGACACACAATTCTGCCGATGACTAAGCTCCTGAGACTCATTTAATCTTCAGCCTTTTCCTTGCTAACCCTAGTGCAATCGAAGTGCATTTAATTATAATCTACGAATTTTTAAAGGATTAATGTAAGAAGTCATGATAATAGCGATGTGATATTTATATTAATTAAGATTCGATAACATTGAAAAATTACTAATAAAAAAAATTGTTTCTGCTTAAATAATGGCTTTGACAAAGTTTAAAAAAATATTCTTTTAAGGAATCTATCTAATCTTTTTTAATTTCGAAATATTAATATTAAATCCAGTTAATGAAGTTGAAAATGCTTCAGTTTTATAACTTTAAAAGATTGAAATATCTCGCTTTCTTGAGACTTTTTTAGAATTGGCTTGAAGTTCCACATTTATTCTAGCAGGTGTTATATAGTATTCCAAAAAAGTTAAACAAAGCAAAAATAAATTTCATCGTTTTTTAATATAAAATCCTTTTTCAATCTATTCATCCTCACATAAAGCTACCTCCATATACATAAATCGAAAATAATACTCTCACAATCATACAATTATGTAGAAAAGAAAGGTACTTCAATTCGCCTGAATGCAAGCATCTTGCATCAAAAACTACAGAAAACAGTAAAAAAAAACAACGAATAAAGAAATGGCGTTAAAAATCCAAGACAGTCGGAATTCATTCGCCACCGCTATCGCGATACTTTTTTCAAAGAAGGATAGCGCTGAAGGCAATCCAATAAAACGAAATTATTCAGCCGGCTGGCGCAAAAACAAAAAGCCCGGACAAAAGCTCATTGTCCCGCGACGCGGCCGGGAAAATCGGGACTTTCGCGCTCGCTAAATGTATAGGTGCGCGCGCGCACATTGGCGCGGATACGTACAAGGCGCTTCTTTGTTCGAAAAAGCGACGAGCGCGAGCTCGGCAAATATTATACGCGCGAAGCGCGCCTCTCCCCCGCGCGAGTGAAAAGCCGCGGAGCGCCGCCACGAAATCAACCCGAAAATTACGTTTTGCGTAGGATGCACGTCAAAAAAAGCCGTAGAAATTTGTTAATTTCATTAACTAGGCTTGATGGCCGGGCGTGAAATTCGTGGCCAAAGCGAAAATACGCGCGGCGCTTGTAATGGGATCATTTTTTTCAGTTGAACTGGGAACTGGTTTAGGTGAAGGATTATTCGTATTCTATTTAATCACAAACCACTTTTAGATCAGTGACTATGGAATCACATTTTATTTAATATGAAATCAATTTATAAATTCGATATTAATAATTATATTATTTAATAATTGGTTTTTCCAATTGTTAAAGAAATAAATTATCTAATGTGTTGTCATTTGAATCCAGAGAAATATTGGATGTGATTTCATTTAATTAAAATGCACTTAGGCTTATTATTTTTCTATATAAAGTTCTTAATGTTACTTGGTATTTACCACCAGGTGGATACTGAGACATCTCTTCTGCTAACAAAGTAGCAGTTATATATCTGTATAAAGGTTTAATTTATTCATGGGCCTGGGATAGGCATTTGAAGAAAGTTAGTAGCGCTTCATCAGTTAAATTAGCATAACTTAATTGATTATAAAATATAAAAATCGTATCATCAATGATTATTGTAAACAAATGTCACTAAAATTAACATAATTTTTCTATTTACTATCATATTGACTAGACTTTTTGATAGCTTACAGCGGATATTTTTCTTAAGAAGACATGGCAAGAATTTGTACAACAGCAAAACTACTCTAGCAAAATCTAGCCTTAAGCAGTTACAATAATTAAATTCATTTTACTACATAATTTCCATAAATTACTATTTCTAAATGAGTTCTTGCACTCACGAATATTAAATTTTGTCTATTTGCGTAAAACTACAAAAATATAGTATAATCCGATTTGTAGAAAATATCCAGAACTCGTGGCTGTTAAAAATAGAAACGCGAGTGTCAAAAATACAGAAACGTAAGCCGAGAGAGAACCGATGAAATATTGCGATTGCGCATCGGGAAAAAGGCGGATGTGATTCACGCGCTTGGGCAGGGCTAACCAGTCACTTTTTGCGGAACCTTCTTCCTCGCCGAGTGGGTCTCGTTATTTTCACGGTGCATCGATCCGTTATTCCGAAGTGACCAATACCCGCGGCTGAGTCGCCCGGGCGGTCTTGAAAATTTCGGCCGCCTCCTTTTATTTCGCGCGCGTCACCGGGCGCGTACTTACGAAACGTCCGGCCACAGGCAGGTCAAGGGGGAGGGGAAAATAATTCGTCGAGAGGCGCCCATCGTTCATACGTGCGTAACGCCGAGGTGGCCGGCGAAATCGATCGAGGGATGACCGTTGGCTCGCACTGGCCTTGATTATGATTGCCCGGAGCTGTCACGTAACGCGTATACCTCGATCGCGTCTATATTGTATACGCTCGACGTCCTTCGATACTTTCCATTACGATAATTCCGATTCGGAAATACCTAGCCTCTTTTTCCCACGCGCGGTGAATGAATGAAGAGTTCGCTCGTTTCGGCTTCCTGACGTGTGCGAAATTACGATGGGGGCTTAAATTGGGGGAAATAATGGAAATGAAGGTAAGAAAGAGTTATGTTTGCCGAGAGATAATAAAAAGACAGTACTTGGGCTCGATTTTGATGTGTACTGAAAACCTTTAAATTTTATTTGTTAGTTTTTAGGAAAAAAAGATTTTATTTTTAATTTAGTGCAGCTTAAAAATAAAGAATTTGTTCTTATTTCTCGCAGTTTACAAAACTTTACTCAAAAATAGAATAGCGCAAAAGTAGCAAATGTACAAGACTAAACTTGGGCCGTCAACTCGATACATACTTAAGTCTTTTTGTAGCTACATGTCTCAGACTCTCCTAAAATGAGATTAATAAAATTCAGTAGGTCAAACGACAGTCCTACTTCTTACGTGTTATTCCAATTACAATTTGTCTATACTTCACTCACTTATTTATTGCTTATCTTAACGATTGTTGAATTAGCAAAGATTTCATTTCAATATATTCAAATTTACTAATATAATAGAAATTTTTTACTTTCACCATGACCCCATCTAAGAAAGACACTAACCAAGAGTAGTTCATCAACATTTCCAGATAATCCTCTTCCCATTAAAAAGTCATCAATTCCAACCATTCCCCCAATTTTCATAATTTCCAATGTATTATAATCCCACACACCGGTAAAAAATATCCCAAGCCAGTGGTCCATTAAAGAAAAAAAAAGGTCAGAAGCAACGGCGACGCCCCAGCGCGTTAGCTCAAACAAATGATGCAGCTCCCGACTAGGAAAAAAAATCCGGTGTCCAGCGCGCGTAAGCCGGAAAACTGGAGGAACGGATGGATTCCCCGCGGTGCGAGGTGTAACCGCACAATGTCAGACGGATTTTTCGAATTAATACAGCGGAAACGGGCAGCTAGCAGAAGAGATTACGAATCACTTAACGCACGCGTCTGAAGATGTGATTGATGATTCAGTCGCGGGTGTAGCCGCGGCCGAGGCGACGCTGTGTCGCAATCGATTATAGCCTTCGCTCTTCGACCTGCCTCTGTTCTTGCGCGTTGCCCAGTTTTTTGCTCCCCGTACACTCGGCATCTTTGATCCTTCGATCGTGTCAAGGTTCGCTCGGTCTTGATCCGAAGATCGGACAGTGAAACTGTCGGCATATCTACTTTGCGTTGGATATACTTTGTGCCCCAGTTATGTAATGTGGAAGTGTTGAAAACAAGAGATAAATCTATTGGTGATTGATTGGAAAGGCTTTTTATGCCACTGTTTTTCCTTTATTTGCGATAAAAATTTACGACGCTGGAGGAAAGAGGATAAACAGATATAACTTACTGCATCATTAATCAGCTGCGTAATTAATCAGAGATAAAAGTAATTAATGCCTTGTTATTAAGTAACTTTCTATCAATAAACTTTAATTATTTAAAATTTCTAGTCGACAAGTCATAAAAAATTCATAACCAATCATTATAAGTGATGAACGAATGCTAATCATCGTTAATAAAAAAAAAAGGGAGTGACTGCAACTCTGCGACTGAAAAAAAGTAAGCGCAACGATCGCAACTCTGCAGCTGAAAAAAAGGAAGCAACGATCGCAGCTCATTTTTCACAATGCACGCGCGCCTTATTCATTGTTTGGTCGGCCGGGCACCAGCTGACGGCTAAAGCGCGTTTTATTCAATTTACTAGACCCCCGTCCGTTTCATCTCCCGCTATCTTAGACCGGCGGCGGTTTCTTGCGCGAGCGAACGACGTTTCCGACGATCCGGATATAGTGCCTCTCTCGCGACGTCGCGCCGCTCTCCTCTCTCTCCTTCTCGTCTCCGACTTCCACTAGGAAGCGCCGCCGTCGATCCGCGTGTGCGTGCGCCCGCTGAGTCACGGGGCGCGTGCACACAGACACGAACCGCGTGTATAATTAAATTTATAACCGGGCGAGAGCTATTAAGGACACACGCGGAGACTCGGGCGAAACGGTCTTGTCGCCGGCTTTGTGTATACGCGCGGCGGGCGCCGCAGCTGCTGCCGCGCGACCCGACGCCACTCGAGAGCCGCGAATATTGTTTAGAGTTACACTGTTTGCAGCGCGATCGCTGCCGAGTCGCGCCTGAATTGTTATGCTCTTTTCGCCGACATTGAATTTCCGCGGCGGGGAAACAATTGTTAACGCGCGCGCATTGCAGGCGAGAGGATTGTTGGAAATCAAAGACGACCAGCGGTGTAACGTTTGCCGCTGTTGCGAGAGAAATAAAAAAAAATGCAGCGATTCGGTCGAGGCGCTTTCTATATAGATACCAAGGTTCTTTCGTAGCGTATTATTGAGGGCGTGATTCAGAGTCAACGGGCGAACTAATTTTGTTTTGGAGGACCTATAATTCTTTTCTCGAAAGCGATCTCATCGATGCAATTGCTTCTCTTCTTTCTTTTTTTGGATCGTTAAAGAATTTTATTCTTGCAGACGATGATTAATACTTAAACGAGCACTTCGTTAGCATTGCTTAATAAACTAGGCAGAAAATGTATTTGCGGATTACGAAATCTCAGCTCATTTGTAGAAACATTAAAATTCCAGAAAAAGATTTACTGCCATTGTTTGCGGTGCCGTTAAAAAAGTGAATAACCAAACCACCGTTGATTTTGCGTACTTTCGAAGGCTCTTAACAAAGCCGCGAATCATTCATTTATGTATAGCAATTAAAATTTCCAGGAACGACGAAAAAATAAATTCAGGGTCATCGACGGCGTTGAAAACTCCGAAACAATGAGTCGCGTATCTCTGAAACCTTCCCCAGTCGCAGAAGCGCGGCCAAACGGTACATGGAGGCTGGAA
Source organism: Eurytoma adleriae (assembly GCA_900480045.1). Lineage (NCBI taxonomy): Eukaryota > Metazoa > Arthropoda > Insecta > Hymenoptera > Eurytomidae > Eurytoma > Eurytoma adleriae. The sequence continues at coordinate 132,622 of UXGC01000207.1, forward strand.
ATTGCTCGCTCCGCGGATTCGAGTCATCCATAGGCGGATTGAAAGAAAACGCGAAGCACCGGCCTTGCGCTGGGAAGAAATTTTTCGACGAGATGAGCGGCATCGCCGCGGTCTCTCTCTAGCGCAGGCAAAATTGCAGACTCTGGCGACCGGTTTCGGCTTCATTATACGCCGGGAGAACGAGATTTCGCTGATGAGGCGCGGTTGGGAAATCCGGGGAAAACCGCGCCGGCACGTTTCACCGTTGATCCCGTCGGGAAGAGAGAGAGAGCCACGGCTCTCGCGCATTTTTCTCGGACGGGCTTGCTCGCTCGCGCAAGGAGGGGGAGGGCTTCTTTACGTATGCGAGGCGACGCCCGAGCCCCGGCTTTATGAGATACGTGGAAGGGTATAATTTCGAAGACGGGGGCACATGCTCCCATTTTGCGGCCGGGAATGACTGATTTCCCGCTGAATTGTGCGTCCCGACGAGCTGGACGTGTGCTGATTCTTCAAATGGACTTTTTTAATTGGGATCCCGCGGGGCGGTATCTGAGGAGCAGAGAAATCTGAGTGCGAAAGTGATACTTGGGGATAATAAGCTTTTTAACGACTTTGTTAATTGGGAAGGAGGAGAAGTCAAATGTTTGTTTAAAGAAACGAGAGGCTGAAAGGATTCTAATGAGCTATACTTATCCGCTTAATACTTTTGCATGGAGGAATGTGCCTGTCAGTTTCTTTTGAAGAACGAAATTTGAAGTTGGAACCTAGGGCGACGAGCGCAGTCGTTCAAATGAACACAATTCAAATAATTCAATAAAATATATGTGTACTATAAATATTAACGATATATATTGCATAAATTATATTTATTAGTTTATATTATTGATAGGTAATGTATGCTAGAAGCTACTATTGCAAGGATAGATTACAAAATTGATAATGATAATTGTTAATAATACACAATGTACATTGGAATATTCTATAAATTTGTAGTATAAAATTTATTAAAGCACTAATATAATTATACTAAAAAATTATTATCACCATCGAACATAGTGGATAAATCACTTAAATAACTTAAGAAACATCAAATTTCATTACTCAATAAACTTACAACAAAAGCATGATTCATTGATGAATGAGTAATTAACATTAACTTTCCTTTTTCCAGACTATCTTAAATTTAGCATAAACACAAAGAGCTATTTAAGATAAATTGAAAAATAAATTTCACTAAAGAAAGCAACGCAATGGAAGAAGCGACTAAAAGGCATCTCTATTTCAGATCCTGGAGTACGGTATACGTTGAAAGGCTCCTGGTGGAAACAAGCCTCCAGTACTTTATAACTTCGCGAAAAAAAATCGCGGCTAATCAAGCCGCGCAGACGCGAGGCGAGATAATAGAAGCTATATCCGCGCGCGAGCCCTAATCCCGCGGGGTGTACACGCAAAAGTGCACACGCCGCGCGGCGCGTAAGCTCCTTTCGCGAATTGCCCTTTATTCGAACGGTGGGGCGCGAGTCGGCGCACCCGTCATAAGCCGGAGATATATAGCGGGGCGACGTACGTTTTTCGCCAACGTCGTCTTTTCGCGCTGCGTCGCAGTGTCTTCCACCCACCGAGCCAAGGGAATACGGCGCTTTTTATTGCCAAGCCAACAATTCATTCTATTCTTTACTGTAATTGTTGTAGCAAAGATAAGGCACTTGTCTTATCTGCGTACTGATACCGAACTTAAGTTTGCCAAGATGCTCGAGTTTGTGCAATGTATTGCCTTTGTATTACCACAAGACATAATATTTGTTATTATTGTAATAAACACAAAGTTGCTGGCGGTTTGGAATCTTATTTAGCATTTGAGAAATACAGACGCTTATAATTATTCTTTATATTTGTTTCTATTAAAAGATTGTGCAAAATCCCTTCTTGCATAATTCCGATTTGCATTGATTTAATGATGCAGTTATAGCGTACCTGGTGCATAATCGGAACTTTTGGGTGGCTTAAATTTATTTTCTTAATATCATAAAATTATGTACTTGGACACATCATTATCTGATACATTTACCACCAGGTGGATACTGAGACGTCTCTCCTGATAACGAATTTGCTGTCTGAGTTTTATATATACAGGCAATTTTAAGTCCAGTCTGGTTAGACTTATTCAAGTAACCGTGGTGCTTTATGATTTAATTGTAAGTAATCATAATAAAATTATGTCATCATTAGAAAAATAGATTGAATTTACGTAATGAAAATGTCATTAAAATTACAATGACCTCAATTTGTTGGAAATTTATTTAAATAATTAATTAATCAATCCTATAAGTAAAACGATTAATTTTTTTTTACCTATATAATTATAATTTTTTTTAATTGAAAATATGAATTATATACTGGAGAAAAAATATTTAATACTCTGCATAATTAAATTAATTACAATAGCATATTGACATCTTTAAACGACGTGACACAGGTGTAACGCTCGGAAACAAAAGATTAAAATAATTTAGGTTGTTTACTGGTTCAAATCGAGTATTGTAATCATCCATTATAAATCCTGCGAAGCTTTTACAAAAACTCGGACTATCTAAAAGCAAATAGTAGGTTTTTCACGCGTCACCGACGACTCGCAGAGCGTTAGGATAGAGGCGCACTGAGCACACACACTCGAAGAGCGGAGCGACGTTTATGTGCTTACTCCAAGACGCTAAACACTCCCGTTCCTTGAACCTCCGTGCTAGCGTCTTCGGGGGCCCGAGGCGGATATATTATGCGCTAAAGGCTCTCGCGCGGCCGGGCGTTGCGCAAACGCGCGGTTTAATCGCTCTCGCGTGATGGATGAGTTCGGGAACTATTTGGAAGATCGGAAATTTATAGCTTCTGCAATGCGCCGTGAGCCGCCTCGATTCGCGAGAAAGAAAGCGGGATCAACGAGTCGAACGTTGGAAGAATGAACCTGGGCTTGCCTTGTAATTTGAAAACGCTTCGTGCATCTCGCGGGCGCTGACGGGAGTTGCAACGTCGATGTCAGTTTTGTAACGCTGCGTTGATCGAAGATAAGAAAAACGCTTGTGAACTGATGGAAGTGTGAAATGGTAAATATAGATTATGATAAGAATTGATGAGATTGATCGAATCGTCTGTATAAACAGTTCGGTAAATATATCGAAATAACTACAGGATCTAAGATAAAATGAGGTTATATATAATAATTAAATATTAGCTAAAAATAACAGTCGTATATGTATAATCACTGTACAAAACAACAAGATTGAGTCTTGCATGTTTACACGTTATTTATTATTTAAATTTATTGACGTATAAAAAAATGTAGTAAATAATTATCTCACTATCTCGACTACTTCATGAAATAGCTTGTTAATTCTTCATCCAGATTTAAACCAAACATAATTTTATTAATTAGAAATTCAAATAATAAATTCAAATGAAATTAAATCCTTATTTCATTAACTCTTAAATTTTCCCTCTCTTAAAGTGTGATGTATCTTCAAAATTATTGCGCGAATAGACGATACTAATAAAGTGCTGAAACAAAGAAATCCAATTTCACGTTCGCGCGGCGCAATAAAGCAGACGCCACCCCAGCGTCGCATTTGAAAAGCCTAGTTAGCAAACTGATTAGCGTGTATCCCCCCTGCCCCACGGCCTCAAAATCATTACCCTCGGACGTAGGCCCGTATCGATTGCTCGGCGGCGTAGCAGTGTACACAGGGCCGAGCGTGTGCACCTATCGCGCGCGGCGCGTCATCGGAAATCGCTTGTCCGGGGCCGGGCGACAGGCGCCGCGTGTCGACCCCCCGGGGAAACAACAACACCGCCAGCGTCAATGTATACAGCGGCGTAGGAGAGAAAGAGGAAAAAATAAGAGGAAGTAAAAAAAACCGGGGCTTCCTTCCCGAGGTTTGCGCAGGGGGAAACGACGATGAAGTGCTCGCTTCGCTTCTCCTTCGGCGCGCGCGCGCGTCTTGGTCGGGAGTTTATAATGGACCGAGACGGACCATTCTTGCGCTCAAATGGAACGTCATCGGAGCTTGTTTACTCTGTCGTGTTTGCCCTCGGATGCGCCCCGCGTTGATTTTCCCGATGTGGCTTTGGGAATCTCGACATTTACACTTCGCAGATTGTACGTTTTATGAGGGATTTCACTCACGGTGCATTACCGGTAATGAAGTATGCATTATTTTTTATAGAGTTTAATTTAAATGGAAGCTTAGAAATATAGTATCATGAAGTGTTTCTATTGCTGCTATATTTTTTTTTAATTAACATATTCCGTGTGTTACTTTCTATCTAAGTATGAATAAATAAAATTCGCGTCGAAAGAGTGAATACTTATTCTTCGTTATAAGTCTTTCACTTATTCGATAATCAGTTTGTGTAAAAGTACTCTACATAATTATAATAATTGCAAATAAAATTCAGAATTTATATAATGCCTGTGGGTAATTCTTAACAAGTTAGACAATAGGTCTCAAAATCACCAACCATTGCCATTACTGTATAAATTCATCATAGAATGCGGGTTATTATTGAAGCATAATTCCGAGTAATATTCAAGGATATTAGAATCCTCGAATTAATCTCTGAGTGCCCTAATGATGATGAATATCACAGTGAATATCAGAGTCTGTAGAAAGGTGCAGACAAAAAGCTGCAGACTACCATCAATGAAATTGAATTAGCAATCCCCAGAACAGAAAAAAACAAGCATCGACACGTTTTTGTTCCTAGAAACCAAAGATTCACCAGTGGACCGTTGAGCGGTCCATCCGTCACTCCTTTTATATTGATCCTCCCTCTCTTGCCGGCTATTAAGACGAATAAGTCAAGTGTTTCCGCGGAAAGATTTTTTGTCCCCGCGGCAAGAGAGCGAGGATCCCTCGTCGCGGCGTCTAATGGCCATCAACGAGCGACATCGCGTTATGCCTCCGCCCACCCCAAAAACGATTTCTATGCACTTTGATGGATATACCCTCGGCGCGTCGCGCGGAGGGTCAGCTTCGGCGCGCAAGCAAATAAGCTGAGGTCGGGGGGAGGGGGGATATAGGGGGCGACGAACGCCCACGAGTCGCTCGCGAGCAGACGACTGGCGCCGGAAGGGCCAACCGGCTGGGATGACGTCAGCCTGCGGGAAGCTCCGAAAACGCGCGGAAGAGCGAGGCTGCGGAACGACCAACGTCGTGCTATCGCTTCGGAATAGCAATTTCAGAAATTACTGCTGGTTCAAACGGCTTTTTTTTCATCGTACCTACGTCGTACAGTTTTGATGATGCACGCAGGAGCAATGATTGAAATTTTTATTACTTTCTAGATGTGAAAGTTTATGAATGATAGAGCACAGTCATGTTTATGCGGGGGTGGATAATATTATTACTAATACAAGATTATGCTTTACTCTGAAATATTGGACGTTTTAAATTGCATGTTTAAATTTATCGCGAAGAAAAGACATTCCTTTTTCATAATCGCAATATTTTTGATTACAGTTCTATAATGTAGATCCATAGGCAAATTTAGTGCGATCAGTTTTTGAATTTTTACGATGTCTCACGGAACAAAATGTATATGCATTTGATTTCAATAAATTAACAATTTATTATTACATTGCGTGTGATAAATATTTTATATTTTCAGTTTAGGTACATATCGCGTAACATTGCAATAAATAATAATGAATTGAAATATCAACTCTAAATATCAACTATAAAAATGATTCTAAACTTAGGTTTATATTAATCACATTTATTATCGAATGAATAATCGAAATAACGATAATTTATTAACGTTTTGTTTAAATTTACACTATTGAGCCGTTGAATATACAACAACCACCGCAACCGAAGGCAAACAATCCCGAAAATCCTAGCTGAAATCTCACAAAGCATCAAAACACCGCCGCGGGACAAGCGGCAGTGTACCGCTGCAATTAGCCAAACATTACGCGCATTTGTCTCGCGAAACAATTGCCGCTATTTCGGCGTTCGGTTGCAGCCCGCGCACTCGATGATTTCCCACATGGCTTATAAGCGACCTTTTCATTCAAGCGCGCACTTAACGCAGGCGGCGACGCGATGGGGTGGGAAGGGGGGGCCGAAAAAACGCGGCGTCTGCTCGACTTTTTCCACGCGGTCGATAAGAAACGCTCGGGCGCAAGATACACTCCGGCGGGGGCTTGACGTTTACGACGAGTGATTATTGCGCGCCGACTTCAGGCCGTCGCACTCACGAACGTGAATGAGCCGCGAGATTTATCGGCTTTTTTCGGTTCCGGGGAAGCTCTACAGCGAGCATGAAAGGTCGAGCCTCAAATCGCTTTCGTACCTCGCCTGTACACGCCAGGGTGAATAGTGCACTCGCACACGTTGCAAAGATGTGTTTTTATGCTTTTTTATCGAGCATAGTATTAAAAAAATTATCTGTGCATGCACTTATCAAATTTGAGAATTAGGAGGGGCTATATCGGAGCCATTAAGATTACAAAGTACCGTGTGTCAGTCATAAAAATGCCACAAGTGAAGTTTCTTATTATAAGCTTTTGATTATAATAATTTAATGCTTGTAACTAAGCTCATTAATTTAATCTAAAAGAAACACACCGCTTTTCGGAAATATCGTTTCGTTCGTTTCAACTTGATAAGGACAGATTTGAACAGCTTTCCTTAAAATACGCCAAATGGTGTTCTTTCATCTTCGCCATTATCTCAAAGCTGCGTTACCGACTAAAAGCGATCCGAGGCACGAACGCTGATAAAGCCTCGACGGGGAGTATCGTCACGTTCAAGGATCTCGCGCAATTTTTTTTCTGCGCGTCTACTTTATGGAAACTTCTTTGTTAAGCTTCAGCCACTCCAAGTAGATGAAGCGTAAGAAATCTTGTCCGCTTTTACAAGAGTTTACGAATACTCTTTTTTTTTCATCGAGCACTCATTATATTGCGTCTTTTTATAATGTCTCGGCTTTTCTTTCATCTCAATTCGTTTGTCTTCTGAGTGTGATTCAAGATTGTGACAAATCCAATAAATGACGAATTTCTATTGTTATCTGTGGGTGACACGTCTTTATTTTTTTATTGGAAAAAAATGAAAAATTAAATGAAATGCTTTCACATTATTTAAATGTGCTGGGATCATCAGAAATTTTTAAATTACAAATTATGAACAGAATTAACGAAAATAATGTATTCTATCTATAGTAAGGCTTATCTCGTGTCAACCTGCGGACACATCATAAGTTGTTTGTATATCGTTTTGTTATGATTGCTGATTTCTCGAGTGTGCGGGTCTTTTTAGGAGAGTATCAGAATTTTGTATCGTAAATTTTGTTGAAACTATGGGAGATGTTTTCGTACAGATAAAAATGAAAGAAGATAATATTTTGAAGCGAGAAGGTAGAATAATTTTGAACAATGCAATAAAGAACAGCATTGCTGTAAAAGTTGAAGAGAATGCAGCAATCTAAATCTTCCTATGTTAAAAACTATTAATTTATCTCTAATTTATCAATAATCAATTCTACATTTAATAAAAGTATTTAATCTAAATGCACGTTCAAATGCATAATGGAGATCTTCTGCATTGATTATGGATAACGCTTGAATGTCTTGAGAAGAAAACATCTCCTAGATTCAACAGAAACGGAGTTCCAAAGTTCTGAAACTTTGCGTTCGCTGAAATTGAATCCTATAGTAGACCTCGAGATTAGAAATTAATCCACCGATCTACCAACCAAAAATAACGTAACATAAAAACAATGCCATGGAATCATTTTAGATAAAACGCCGTTCCTTTTATCTTCGATGATTGGATGGGCTGAATCTCAACTTGAAGCGTCGAAGATTCCGCATGTTTACGAGCAAACAGCGGCCCTCATCACCGGCGAATCGAATCGAGCCAGTTTATACTCGCGAGAGCGACTTTTAGACCGAGTCTGGAGGACGAGATGCAGCCGCTCTCGGCTACGCTCGCCGATGCGTACGCCGCAGGTACTTCGGCCACCCCCGCAGCCTCGTTTTCAGATTAAACTTCCGCGCGCGGGAAACTTTGCCGTTCGCGCTCGGCTCCAAGTGCTCCAGCTCGCTCCTGCGCGCCGCGGAAGTAAGTTCCGATGGAAATATGGAAATGTCACCAGCGAAATAGTTATAGGCGACTCGCGGCAAGTGCACTGCACACTGGCGTTTGCACAGTAGTTCCATCGGTCGCAGCCACCCCCGCCTTATTCTCGACCCTCGAAAGAGTCAATAAAGAGGTGGGGGCGGAGAAGCAATTTATTATGTAGCGTGTTTGTCGGATCGAGTAGCGAGAGGGAGGTACAGGAGACAAGAGAGGATCCGAAGCCACGATACAAGAGTCCCGGATAACTACTCTCCGGCGAATTTATGTTTTAATCAAGTCCGGGAGAGACTGAGCCCTGGCCGGCAAAGAAGACTTAAGTAACGCCAATTAGTAGCTCGATCCTTTGCGGCGACCGAATGAAGGGACGTACTTGTACTTTCGCCGTGTCTGATTTTTCCGAGCTTTGATGCTTCGGTTGTTCTCTCAATTTTCGAGCGCGGCGCTTGTTAGGTGCACGAATACCCGAAGGCTATTTGAACAAAGCTCTTGACTACTGTTTCAAGATTTTCTTCTGTTGTATGATTAAAATTGGCATAATTAATACAGCAATCGATTAAAAATGAATTGCTAAGTAGAGTTACTCATAACGTGTAATCACAAACCACTTTTAAATAAGTGACTTTGCAATCACATTAATTAATCAATGTGAAGGAAATTATAGTTTCTGAAACAATAATGAAGAATAATTAACAGATCCAATCTCAAAAAGTTAATAAATCATGATTCTTAAATTAAAAATCAATACCAACTGCAAATAATTTAAATAGATTATTAAATAATAATTGTAATTTGTAGTCATTAGTTATTTTTACCGTCATTTTAAAGTTTCCGCGGAACAACTTGAACTTTAACTTTTACCTTGCATAGTTCGAAACTGAATGAATATTGGAAATTCATTGAAAGTTCGTTTTTTACATCGTTTATTTTGCTCAATACGAACTTGTTTAAATTAAAGCGCGATCAGGCCTTGATACAGTGTGAAATATTAGCTAGTACGTTTACTACCAGGTGGGCTCTAAGTCTAATATCTTACCCACTTACGGGTCTGCTGCCTTAGTTTTACATGAATATATTACCTTTGGACCTAAAGAATTAATTGCATCACCGAGTTTTAATTGTTTGGAATAATGTTGTATACAATGTAAACAATTGTGTACAAAGCAGTTTGAAATGAAGTTTTGTTGAAAGTTGAAGTTAGTACAGAATAGAGACTTAAAGCGTTACTCAGCCCGCATTAACTTGATTGTTATGGAGACATAGTTTGCACAGCAGCAAATTTCAGTAAAGCACAAAAGAACAAGGACATTAGGTAATTAATGCGAAGGGCAATCTTAAATTTTCCACGGCGGATATCAAAGATTCATAACTCCGCGTTCACGCGTTTAGTGCAAGAATGAAAAAGTAATTTTCGTACATTAAAAATTAAAGAAGAAAACATAATCACTGCAATTATAGATGTATAATTTTGTCGATATAATTAATATTCAAGATCGTTAAAATAACACTTAGCTGACAAAGAAAATATAAACATCGGAAAACCGTCAATACTTCCGCTGCATGCTTACACCTTAAACTTAAACACCTGACGTGTGCGTAGTGACTCAAAATCAACTAACGCGTAAGACTACGAGTAATCATTATCTGCGCTCAAGTCCAATAATTACTTTTTGATAAAATAAGAAACTGCGCAATTTAAAGCAACAGCCTTAAAAACATTAAATAAAATTAATTGCAACACAAATTACGGATATAAATATTAATTACTGAAAATGCTATTAAATTTAACACAAAGTAATTTTTACTTTATAGTAAAAAAAGTAATAGAATAGATATAAAAATATAAAAATTTCTAAAAAACGAAAAAAGAAAAACTCTTGAATGATAAAAGAGAATCTCCTTGACGAAAAAGGAGAACTTCCTAAGTAGATTTTAAAGAGATATTCCTTTATCTGCAGTTATGAAGGCTTCCTTATTTTTAAACGAATATCTACATTTCCAGAATAAAGGCAACTCTCTTTACAAAAGATAACATTTATATCCGTAAAGCTGCACCGAACAATAATACCACCAATAAAGTTGAAACTTTAATTCTAGCCCAATAAATAGACTCAAAAGAACTACTAAAGTACGCGGGCACCAGCGAATCTTGGTCGATTGTAAACGAATTTATAAGGGTCCGAAGTAAGTGCCTTCCGCGAGAGCATTACTTCCGCAGAAGATAAAGCCCACCCGGGCTCGGCAATCTCTTACTTCGGCCCGCGTAACTCCTACGTACGACCCACTCTCTCGGAGGCCGAGCGCGTGCGAGGGGCCAATGCATCGGGGCGCGTCGCGGTGCACATGTGCTGCTAATTACGGATGATCGCTGCGTTTCGCGCACGATACGGCCGAATCAAACACGAGCCGCACCACCACCGTCAACGGCCTTCGGGCGTCTTTCACGACTTCGCTTTCGATAATTCGATATTTTTCTAGGAATCCGCGTGACGCACTGTTGAGCCGCGCGTCAATCAGTGGCGATGATGTTTTATGAAAATTTGATGAGATAATATTTTAGCGCGTTTTATATTTAAAATGTAAATTTAGGATGATTACCATAATCTAGATAAATTGCCTTATACCTAAATTGTTCAGAATTATGAAAAAATTTATAAGTATTTAATTAATCTTGCAAAATGCTAAGGAATAAGTGAAAAAAGCTGAAATTTTTATTCCTTTTTGACCGAACTCTTGAAACTTTATTTTAAAAGACGATGGATTGTTAGTAAGTGAATTCACGTATACTAATTGAGCGTATAAAAGAGGTTAAGAATCCAATCCTCCGTGTCGTTAAAAACCCGATACGATCGCATGAAAATTCAAAGGAGCCCATTAATATTCTCGCAGCCGCCGTTAAAAGTATCAGTGTCGAATTAGCGATGCTCCGATCCCGATCGATGAGTTCCACTTTCCTAATCGAGCCGCGGCCGGAGCAACGGCTTCCCACGCGGCGTCCCCTGCCCATACAAGTCGCATCGTCCTGTCGTCCGCGCGAGGCGCCGGCGAATCGTTAGATTCTCGTTTCTCACTCCATTAGCGTCACTCGTCGCTCGCGCAGCAGGCCAAAAGACGGCGCGACGCCTTTTTTTGCTCCCCTGCAACCAGCCGACCTCCCGCTCGCAGCCGTCTGATGAATATTAAGCTCGGAACTTTCGGTCTGGAAGCTCCGCAGCCAAAGCCGAGAAAATTCGCGCTCCTTTGATTGTGGCCTCCAGCCTCGTTTGTATTTATCGCGGGGTAATTCAATTAAGCGGAGGAGGTACTTTCTCCGCCGTTCCCTCCCTCGGCGATGCAATTGCGCGAGAAATGACTTGTGCCCGCTCGCAGGATGACTCGCATTGGCCTTTTCCGCTGTCTCGACGCCTGTCTTCGCGGAGGATACGATTAATAAAATAATGTTTGCCGTTCCCACGCGCGCTTTTGCGACAACGTTCATTTACATACGTCAATTAAGTAATGACTTTTTTTTCACTGAGACGGTTATTAATTAATTCGCGTTTATTGGAAAGAATCAGCAATGAAACACTTTCGTAACGATATGCAAAGAGCTAATTAAAAATGTATTTATTAGGAAATAACTCAATTGTTTCAATAAAATCTAGACTCGTGCAATTTTATTTCCTTCTATATCTTTTTCAGGACTTTAAAGAATTTTGTAAAAAAAAAATAATTGCACGTGAAGTCTGCTCTTTTTTGAAAGAAACAATTATCATTTGATAATGTATTTGACACTTTTTAAATGAATTTTCTAAAAGTATATAGCTTTTCAATTTTAATTTAGTGGTCGCATTAATCGATTTGAAATTTTACTTGCTTATTATACATTTAATATGTTTGCTAATATTAATTTAACCTAGACTTTATAAGTAAACATTAAAAATTTCAAAAAATGATAGGGAAGTCGCGATTGTTGAGGAAATCATCAACTAACAATACATACTTTTTTTTGCCTTTACGTTTACTTCAAATAATCTCCTCGCAGGATGAAAGTCGAACGCGAATAATTCAGCCTGGAATACATCCCGAAAACTCCCCGCAAGATCCTCGAACTCGGCGATAAGAACCTCGCCCCTAAGTCTCGAGAAAAAAGTGAAATCCCGCGGAAAAGAGACCTTTGCCGTCGGCGCTGAATCCACAAAAGCCGCATCCTAATCAAATCCCCGAGCAAAGCCGGGCCGAGGCGAGCGCGTAATCTCGGGCCCCGTGGCGCGCGGCTATCTCCGAGCTCCAAGGTGCGCCTCGCGCACAGGCTCCCCTTTATCGAAGAGCACCTGTGCGCGCACGCGCTTTAATTTCGCGTCCTCCCGGCCTCTATCTGGAAATAAACGGGGCGCCAGGTGCCTTTAACGCGCGGCCCACGATAAGCGCGTCCGATACTCCCGTCGGGAAATTTCGAAGCTCGAGGGGGTTCCTCCTGGAGCGCCGCGAACTCCTCGCAAGGGTACCCGTTCCCCGTCGACTCGCGCGCCAGCGCAGAGGCTACGGAGGAGTGTGTTTGCCCGGCGCGTTGTTTGCCTCTTATCGAAAATTATCGTAAATCATCGGTAATTGCGATTTTAAGTGCGACGTAATTACGCGCAAAATGATTCGCGCGAGTACGGACGCAAATTGCGTGCGTACTTTCATGTTGCTTGTTTTGTTTTTCTAGCGCTCGTCGAAGCGTGCGCGCTCAGCCTTGTAACGTTTCTTTTAACGGCTTCGCGAAGTATGCAATCGCCGTGTCAATTTCCAGACATTTCTAATAAGCTCAAAGTTGCAGAATCGCGGCGTGCCGCGACTGGCTCGTTTCGGTATGCGACAATGTGCAGCCATGTGCGTGAAATTGTCCGGGCGAAGGAAGAAAGAGGAGAGACTTTTGATTGACGTCGAGACGGGCTCGGTTCTGCGAGTCAACTTACTTAGTCCCATCCGTTAATTACCGTTAATTAGTGCAGCTCGTTGTTTAGATTACGTTTTTTTAAACGATTCATATGAGCATTTTTTTCAAAGCTGATCAATTCAATAAAGATCACATTCGCGCACGATGAGCCACCGGCAAAATCGATTAATCGTCTTCAGGCGCTTAATCAAATGATCAACGAATCGACGGATTTAATTAAAAAATTTAATAAAACCCAAAATGAAAAATTTCAGAAACAATATCCTTCAGTTTCAAACTTTCAAATTAAAACTTCTCCTTTCAGCTGTCGAGGGTGAGCTGAAAATTTTTCGGCACACAATGCGACCGGCACTTGGTACTCTTATTGGCGCTTTGAAGCTCAGTTTCATTGAATAAAATAAAAAGGACTTTTTTCTTATTTTTTTTTTTTAATAAAAAGAATAGTTTGATGCATATGCCACGGCTCTAAAATAAAGCGTCGACCCCATATACGGTGTGCATTCGTCATAGCCAAAAGCGATAGGAAGTTTGGGCCGCGCATTGTCTTTGTTTTATTAGGGGACTGGAAGTGAATTTTACTTGAAACGGTCGTTTTTAAACTGCGAATCATAAATCTTTTTTGCGCAATAAACGTCCGGGAAAGGTTGCTTCTGTGAATTTAAAAAAAAATTCCAATTTTAAGTGGCGAGTTTAGTCTACACTCTACAAAAGACCGGAAATCCTATATTATAAATGATCTCGTTGTTTAAGTTTAAACTTGATTTATTAAACGATAAAATGTTTAAACGTAAGCAACAAAACGCTAAATTCTTTTGTCAAACATTTTTTTTACTTTTTGATCCCCATTACCGCAACAATAGGTGCCCTATTCACAGCTTCACCCATTGTCATTTCGCGCAGAGCGCACGAATTAAATTTATTCCATTCGAACGAGCATTTTTGTGAGCGATCGCCAAAGCGTGACGGCGTAACAGTGGCATTAACACGCAGGACGTCGAAAGCGAGAGCGGGGGAGGTATACGAAGCGAGTCGAAGGAGGAATACGAAAAGAAGACGCAAGTAGGCGCGCGCGCGCGACTCTTCGTGAATGGGCATTTTGTGAGCGCGGCGCGCGCACACACACGTAGCCGCGGCGCTTCCTGCAGTTAACGACCTCGATCGGCGTCCGCCGCGGCTAAATGGCTTCGGCGTACAGTAAGTCAAGCCGAGCGGCCGATCGGAACCCGTCGGCGACGTTGACCCGACCCGCCCTTTGCGGCTCTCTATACAGGCGGCAAAAAGCGCGAGGCCCCCGGTTACGAGCGCGAGCTCTCGGCGGCGCTTGCGCGCGCGAGCGCCGAGTGAAACATCGTATCTGCTCGACTGTAAATTTCGCTTAGCTTTGACAGGCGGGACGGCGAAATTTTTCATTACCCCGGCGGCTCGCTTGTATTTTTTCGACAATTTATCGGGCGGCTCGCGCGCGCGACAGGTGCGCGGCGCCCGGACAAAAATAAACAGCGGACTTTACCGAGCCTGTCCTCGAGGTGATATCGCAGCCGGATTATCATTCTGCGGAGAAAGAGGTTTATTTCAGGGGTCAAAACTGGGCTAAACTTAAATACCAAGAAAATATTGAAGCATCATTTTTTGTTATAGCAAAAATTTAAATAATTTCAGAACTTTTTGAGTCTGAACGTAATTTTAGTCTGAATAGGTAATAGAAATGTTATCAAATTATTTAAATGCTTTATTAATATTAAACAATTACATTGCTTTTACATTTGGATTTGACACGTTTTGACATTGATTAAAGTCACTTGTTCTAAAGTGGATCGCGATTACGACGAAATGAATAACCCCGTCGGCAGTAATTCTCAACAAATTTTGGGTGAATTTCGCGGAGCTAAACTTAAAAGCAGCGAAGCGGTAAAAGGCAAACGCTGATCAGATGAGCAATTGAGAGACGAATCGCCAAGGGTATACCTCTCGCCCTTAATTCCGCTCTTTCTCGATTCCTCCCGTTCCAGCGTCCCTCTTTACCCTCCCCCCTCAGTCATGAAATTACTTCTCGGTAATCAAGCGCCGACGAGACTATATTGATCCCGGGGAGTCGCTAATGCCGAGGTTCGGCTTATTGTCGACGCGACGAACGCGGGAAAAGCCTTCACTCGACGAGCCTCCTCCGCGAGGGCTTTCGACTCGTCGGCGAATGAGACGAGATTATGCAGTCGTTTTCGAGATCCGGACGAGTAGTAGCGTATTCACGATTCTAATCGTTATAGACCTTTCTTTCCGAGACGCGAGTCTAATCAAGAATTGAAAAAACAGCGATTTTTATCCGAAGACAGAAGAGACCTTGTAGGCTTTTGTTCGGATAATTAACGTTCACCGTAACGTTAATTGGCTCTGTAGGACGCATATTTTTTTAAAAAGCATTGAAAACGTCGTCTGTGTTAGTTAGAGGTATTATTAAAAGACTTTTTATAGCTTCAGGCAACTTTAGTAGTGTTTAGCGCCACAAAGACTTACGAGAAACGTTGTTAATTTCAAACGATCACCCCTAAGGTTATTTGCACGAACTCAGATAATCTCGGTAAAAAGCATCTCATCGGCGAGACCGGCGCAATATCGAATAATGAAAGTGGAACATTAATAAAGCAGAAATCGAAAGCAAAAGGGAGGTCACAACTCTAATACTGAGTGCAGGCGTTGTACAGAAAATGTAAAAGAAACCGTCTGCAATACTGCAAATTTGTACGAGAAATCCACTGTAATTGTTATCTGAATTTTGCTAGCTCACGCGGAAAGCTCTGTAATTTTTACAGAAAAAGCCCTGTAATATTATGACAGAAAAAGCTCCGTAATTATTACGGGGAAATCTCTGCAATTTTTATATATCATCCCAGATTCAAAAACAAATTACAATGATTTCAATTACCAGTGTTGCAAATCCCTGATTATTTTGCTTCGCGTAATTGTCACAGTAAATACACCATAGTTTTTACGAGAAATTCTTTCAGTGTACGGAAAAAATATTCAGCACGAACTTGCAGCAATAACGCGAAAAAAGCACGCAGAGAGTAAGTTAATAAGCCAAAGAAGCGGTAACTCGAGCGAGAATAAGGCAGCGGCGCGTCGGTATATAAAACAAAGGTGGCGAGAGGGGAGGAGCCAAGTGGTTGGTAATTCAAAGTAGCAGAAAAGAAAATTGAACTAGTGCACGAGGGTGAATGTTGCGCTTTCCTACTCCAAGACGAATAGTCTGCGCCTGCATTCATCTTCGCTGTTAAATAAAAGGCACGAAAGCTTTCGTTTCTGGGTGAAATAGAATCAGTCTGCGCTCAAAGCAGTCGTTGTTTACGGAACTCTAATTCTATGCCGTTATTTTGAAACGTTTCTCAAAGCTGCTCCGATAGACGAAGGCGGAAGAAAAATCGATACATCGACGTTTTATCGGAATTCGCTGTCTAATTCATAATGACGTTTACTCTTTAAAGTATATTTTTCATAATATATCGGACATGGTAAAAGTTGCGTACAGCTCATAAGTCATCGCCCTCTACCGGTATCATTTATCAAGACTTCAAAAGGCGAAAGAAACTCGTTGCTTCCTCGAACGGTCTTTTTTTCTTTCTCCTCGCTCGGCGCTATCGCTAAATGGCGAGGCGTAAAAAGAAAGTAGGGAGCAAAACAGTGACTTTAAATGAATTGTTTCCCAGCTTTTACGGTAGAATTCGGAGATTATAAAAAATAATGGAGTGAAGAAAAGTAACGAGAAGTTCAGGGATTAAAGAAGCTTGTTAAAGCCGGGGGAATGCTGCATTTAAAAGGATTCTAAAAATAAAGTGTGTTTCAAGATAGATAAAGTGAAAAATTACTTTCCGTTACTTGAACCTTAAAAAAAGATGAAATCTTCACAAAAATTTCTCTTTTATTTATGTTAATTTATTTACAAGGACTAAACGTACTTTAAAATTTTTATTTAAATAAAAGTTTACATTTTCTGCTTAAATAACGTCAAATTTACTATAAATAGGAAAGAAACGGTAACCGCGGAAACCCCAGCTTCTAAAGCAGCCGAAATTCTGATTAAATTACGGAAGTGAGCGAGAGGACAGGCGATAAGGCTCGAGAGAAAAGCCGACCGCGCTACAATGTAAATTACGAAGAGATTTTTCGCGAGCTGCACCAAGGCGCGCGCGGAAAAGTCTGGCGCACGTGCGGCGGCGGCTTGGAGCGAAAAAAAAAACCGGCCATGATTTATTTCGCCGTCCCCGGGCTCTCGAGAACTCGAGAAAACAGTATATGCGCCGGCGACGAAATGAAAAGTGTCGGGTGGTCCCGAGCTCCCGTTTTCCCTTTATTTTCCATCTCCGCTAGCTCGCGGATATTCGGCAGCCCCGCGAATACGCGAAAAACTACTCCTGGCTCTCTGCCTGTGCGCGCGATGCTCCGCTCGTGGAGTGACTCGTTGACCCTTTTTCCCTCCCTCCCTCCTCTTTTCCTTAATAATGCACACGTGGATGCGCGATATTATGCTCCGATATTTCATCCTTGCAGTGGCGGCCTTTTGAGCTGCATCTTTTGGAATATTGGACTTTGAACTTTTGGTTCGTGAACTCTTTCGAATGACTCGCGTGTGCTCGTGGGTGTATGCATTTATGTTTTGAAATGTTAGTTGCATTTTGTTTTCGTCAACGTCATTAATTCGCGCGAGCTACGGGAGTGAGGAAAAATAATGACCGGTTATTTCCTTTTTGTCATTCTTTTTTTAGAGCAACCGTGAAGAAATAATTTACTTTAACGTTTGACACGCATGCGCACCTGTGGCTTCGTTAACCGCGTGACTAAGGGGGAAAAAACCCTGAATCCTCCATTGCGCTGACATATGATATACTTTTAAGGAAAAATTTACTTACAAATTCCATATGCTTTAATATGACTTGCAATTTTAGATAGCACGTATTGCATTATTAATTGTTATGAGTGATGCGAAGCCTTCCATCTACTGTCATTTATAAAATTATTGTGATTCAATACTTAATTTGTATTGATTTTAGATTATTTTGATAAAACTCATATTTCATAGAGAATCCAAATGCATTAGTAGCCTCCATTAAATTAAATAGGATTCGATGCGTTTTAAATCCAGAGTAACATTAATGCATTTATGTGAATGAAAAATTAGTTAAGTAAAGTGTTAGTGACTAAATGACTATATATGTTTACTACATTATTTACAAGTTGGGGGGGGGCTATATACTTTATTTTCATATTTTATAAGTGTTTGTAAGACTTTTGTACTTTTATTTTTCGGGTAATTAACGTTTTTGTAAATGCACATTTCCCTTTATTATAAAATCTCATATTTTTGCTACTAGACCCATTGAACATATTTTAATATTTTTAATATGTCCTAGGCATATTTTAAATATTTTCGATCAAAGAATCATTCTTTAGAATTTGAATGGGGTCCAGGACTCGCAGAGTTTGGCAACTCCTACGTAGAACAATATATTAAAATATTCCAAAGTATAAAATTGATTAACACATCGTCTATTCAAAATAGCATCAATTAATTACCACATTTATAGACTGTAAAATTTGTAGCGCAGATTATAAACACAGTTTCGAATACAGGCAGAGCGAAATGAAAAAGAAAGTTCTAAGGATCATGATCCTCGGCACATTAAAACTTCGAGCCTAATTTACGATTCAAATATAAGAACAATGGCAACAATTTAAAATTTAAATGAGAATGACCTTAATTATACCTGTGTCGCGAAAAAAAATACGGCAAGGCTACTATTCAGAAAAAGCAGTCTGCCCTCTTGCCTCCCTCCCCCCTACTCCGTTACGAATCGGCCAACTTTTACAAGTTCCACAGCGGCAGCAACAAGCATAATCCTGGCAGTTGCACGTAAAACTTCTGGGCGAGCTTCATCGCTGGGTTGCTCACTGCAAAAATTTTCCCAAACTCCTCGTCCAATTACTGTTTGCAGCTCGGTTTGCAGTAGTACACCACATTTTTTTTTGTTCGCCAACTCATTATTCAAATATATAAGATTTTCTTCGCTTTCGCATTGCGCGAGACTTTATGAGAAAAAAGGGATACACGCACACCCGGGAAATGCATCAGCCTAAAAGCTTTCGCTATTCAACGTCACAGCAGGTGTTCGTTTATTCTATAAAACTGTTAGATTTATTTTCGGAATAAATGAACACTGCTATCACTTTATCGGTACCTTCCTGAATTAAATTTTATTTGTTTTCTTCTATTGATTAAATTAAATTTTAATGACTTATGTTTAATGCAGAACTATATTCTGCAGTATTTTTTTTCTGTTCCAGCTCACAGATGGACGTTTTCCAAAGTCATAAAAGTTGTTATTCATAAAAGCCCTAAATGTACACTGCAGTCTACACTAACAACGAAAATGCATATGGTTGAGTGAAATTGAAAAAGTTTAATATTTTATGTCGCAGAAAAACACTCCAATATACTTGAAACATTGTTTATCCAAAAAATTAATTTTTATAATGCAGCGGCGAAATTAAAAACGTATAATATTATTTTTCAAGCACTTCCATGCTTACTATCTACAATTTAAATTGATTTATCGGGAAAAACTATTCGTTACTTTACCTCTTCTTGCCATGAATATTGAAATATAATCAGGTGAGATTAACGTCAAACACTGGACTGCAGTTCTTTTCCGCTCTTCTGCCCCGCTCCGAAAAAGCCTTATCTCTGCCAGACTTTAAGCTCCCTTTTCACTCCCTAATGCCAATTTAAATTGCACTACAAAATCTCCTGCAGACTTCGAATATCAATAAAACCCACTTAACATAAAGCCCTAATCATCCTCTTAAAAGAAAGTCGCTCCCGGATCCGCTCTCACTGAATCATTCGTTCGAATCCCCGCTCACAAAAGAAAAAAAATCCCCACAAAAGTATCGAATGAACGAAAAAAGAGACTCACCGCTCTATCGTCGACGTAGACGGTGGAGAAGGCGGGCGCGGCGCGCGTCAGCGCCAGTAGCACCCCCAGCACCGCCAGCAGCATCCAGCAGCCGATCCACCGCGACTTTCTCCCGGGCGTCCGTCGCTGCGCCATCTTCCACGGGCACACAATTACAAACTCCGTTTTTAAAAAGAAGAAAAAAAAAAACAAGGCCCCCGGTGCTCGGCGTAAACAAACGCACGTGCACGGCGCAGCGAGGGTCAGCGCCTCCTTCGGCCGTGCGTCAGCGCACCTCCCGTCAAGGGGCAAAGGGCTGAGGCGATGGCCGCGGCGCCGTGTCAGGAGGAGACGGGGCAGGACATCGCCTCGTCGCCGGCGCCGGTGCCGCGGATTATCCTCGCCGCTCCTCGATCCATCTCAATAAAGCGCGAGAATTACATCCTCCGCCCCGGGGGAGGGCTTGATCCACTTTGCGCCTAATGTTCGACGTTGCCAATCTTAGTCGTATCCTCCTATCCGAACCTTCGGCTTGTTTTCCTTCCCCACTCGTTCGCGGGCTGATTGCACGCGGGGTTCTGCCGCCCCTTTTATTTCCTCGGCGATTCGACACGACACTGGGTTCCTTCTCTTTTTTTTTGCACTCAATTTTCAATCAGCCGCGCGCGAAAGGGGAGAGCTTCACTTCACCACTCGGGAGTCGCGCGGAAAAAGGCGACGGCGCCGTCGGAGGCTGCGACTCGGTCTGCCAGTGTTTCGAGGCGTTCTCTCCCTTCTTTAAGAATCGGAGCTCCCTCCCGGCCGCGCTGGCTCCCCTTCCTCTTCCTCTTGCTTTTGCCGCGGCGCTCGCTCGGCTCGGCTCGTACTAGGAGACGATAAGCTGCGACCACTTCCAGCGTCACTGGCGGGAACATCCATGCGACGAACCTGCGGACAAATTATCCTGTTGTAGATACGCTGCTTGAAATTCATAACTGGATTTTGCTAGGGCAAAAAGAGGAAAGCTTCAATTTTATCGGGCCTGGGTTTTTTTTGCGATGATTTTAAGGATGCGTTTGTGTGATGCATAAATAACCCGTTTATGGGAATAACGGAAAATTGCTGCGATTAGTAATTGCTAGCTTAGCAATATATCTTTTTTTGCCTTAAATTAACATTTTATATTTTTTTCTTGCAGAAGATATGTTTAGTATAGTCGGAAGAAATAAGTTAAAATTTAAAAAGTTAACATTGCTTTTTTTCTATTAATTAAAACTTTAAATGAGGTAGTTTTATTTTTTATCACGAATTTTATCGCGTTTGCTTTTTTACAGGCGTGAAAGCACCCAAAAACCTATTATTATGCCACAAAAATAAAAGTTAATGATTTATTGTGATTAAATTTCAAAGAAAATAATTCTTTACGAGTCACTTAAATAAATGTAAAATATAATCAAATGTCACTACGGTGGTGCATAATAGTTTTATATACAAAAAGATGCTTATTGACGACTTTAACTCTCAATTTTTGCATTTTATTTGTAATTAAATAACACGAAAGCTTTTCTGTTCAACAATATCTTGCCATTTTCCTTGTATGCATAACGCAAGAAAAAAATCTAAATTTCTATATAAGATAATTTGAATAGTGGTCTATCGGCGATCCCGAACCATTATCCGCGGTATAAAATAAGATATCCTAGGTGGTTGCAAGCTCCCCTTTTAAAGAGTCAGCCGCGGATCTTAAGGCGGGATTTCACCCGCGAGAGAAGGAGCTTTATCGGATAGCCGCGACTGCAGAATCTCCGTGAGCGCGGGGTACACACCATCGTACTTCGACTACGGAGGCAAGGAGGGAAGAAGGGGATGGGAAATTCTCGCGTCATTAGCCTAACTGGAGGAACTGGAGGCGAGATTATGGCAGACGTTACGTATTCGCGGCTTCGAATAATGGATGTATTCTGTCTCTTTTCGTAGTGTTATAGCGAGGCGCAGTCGGTGTACCTGGTAAATCCGCGAAGCTAGTAATGCGTTTATCAGCATTCTCAGCCTCTCATCATATTTTTCGAATAGCCGAGAATCTTGATGCTCACTTTTAATAGCAGTTTTCTTAATTACTGCATCGAAAGACATAAAGATAAGAAATGAGGTACAAGTAAATTGCATTAATAAAAAAAGAAAGGATATTATGATTTTAATTGAATAGTATTGCTAAAATTTAGCAACGAAGAAGTAATGAAAATCATTTCATTTGCATAAAAAATCATTTGAAAAAAATTCCACACAATAGTAATAACTTCCGTTAAATCCGATTTATCTTGTAGATAAGATACAGTGGGAATTTTCAAAAACTGTAATATTATGTTCCATAGAAATTGATAAAATGAAGAAAATATAAAACCGATAGGTGACAAATAGAAACAAATATTTTTATCAGCAACTTGTAGATGGTTCAAACCATTTCAACAAAAAATTATCAGATTCCACTATTTATTTGCAGGTGGAGCTTACGCACTTCCGTTTTACGCAAGTGGAATCGCCGTAAATATCGTTTCTTAAAACAGAACGCAATAAAGTCTTCAACGATGAGTCAACTGAAATACTCGCGGTTTCACCTGAGATTCATGCTTACGTTTCAAAAAAACTCGACCTCTACCTCAGATATATTTCGTCTGAAACTAAGACGGCATAATACTCAGCAGCTCGTACGACACATCTGCCGTTGATGTTTTTGAAATTGTACTTGTACTTATCATCGCGCGGAGCGATAAAAATTGATGGTGCATAAATAATGTATAATTTAATTTTAAATGACCGCACAATCAACCAAAAAATACGCTATCAAAACGGAAAACACTAACGAACATCCTCACGGATAAAAGCTCCGAAATAACAGCCGGAACTCGCACGCGCAAGCGCCGAGCAAGACTCCGTTGCAACTGTTTAAACAGTCCACATTTCGCTCGGCATTCCGTAAAACTGAAAAAAAAAAAATTCCTCCGCGTGCAATCGCGACCGATCAATGCCACCGCCATTACTCTTCCGCCGAGCTCGTAAAGAAAAATCGCAGTCCGCCGCGCGCATCTGCACAAAGCGTCCATAAAAAACAATGAAGTTACGGTACATCCGCTCCCGCGGGCCCGCAGGACCGTCCGCGAGCGAACCCGGCTACCGGAGCGCTTACTCATCGAGGCTAAATTTTTAAGGTCCTCGCCGCGCTGACCGCATCGGCCGCCGCTCCCCCGATCGGGACAGCTGAAGCCTCGAGTGCGTCGGCCCCAACCTAATTTTGCCCCGTTTATCTCGCGCGCGCGCACTCCTTTGTTGACTTTTGCTGCGATGCGGGCTGCTGCGCGGCGCTTTGTGCTCGCCCACCGGTTTCGGCAGAGGGGGGCAAAGAAAGGCTGCTCTTTGGTTTTCGGGAGGCGCGATCGAGAAGCTCGCTGATGCACTTCGAGTGTACATATTGGATTGACGGGGCGAGCCTTTGTCGCGGTGATCTGCTCTTCAATGACGAGGATGGAGCCGGTTTGATGTATGCCGGTGGATTGGATTGCGACGTGGATTTATGGGGATACTCGCGTCGACTCGTTAATCGGTAACCGGTTGAAATTGTGACTAAAGCATGTTTGACAGACAGTTCCAGCATTTTAGATGTATCGATGCCTGCGCTATGATTTCAATTATTGAGATTGAATTTGATTGACAACACAATGTAGTATAGAAACAACTGTACAAGATTTAAGTGGAAATCGATATATAATTAGGGTAGAGATGCTGATTACCTCGTTTCTATAGAACGACGACTTCAATAGCGACTTAAATCCTATTGAATTAAATGAATTTCTGCGTACACCCAAGTTTAAGTTTCATTAATAATTCCATTAAAACTAGATCAGATGCAATGCTATTAATTCTGGATGATGTACCTCACTGTCGGAAACTTTTTTAATAAGTAGAAGAAAACTACAGTTTAATCAATCACAACCTGAGAACACTAACAACACCGAAAAGGGCATACCTGCTTTTACCAAGGGATTTAAATATTTAATGCAGATTTAATGCTATATTGAACAAGTTAATTCACTTTATGTACTTATACGTATAATCTAATTCATCGAATTAAATGTAAATTGTTTGATTGTAAAATCACGTACGTCGTTTGATTACGAAGTGAAGTTAAAATTATTCTATTACATGTAATAATAATCAGCTGAAGTATAATAACCGGTAACGCGTATTATACCCTTACAACAAAATCAAAACAAATTAATTCGAAATCACCGCCAGTGAGTTGAAACGATGAATATCCGTACCCTGATAATTGCAGTGTAAACACTCCCGTAGCGTATCTCCCGATTCGCGAGATGCTCACGGTCGTAAACATCCATATATTTCATTGATTAAAAATGCGGGGGAAAAAGTGAAAAATATGCTTTCATTAAGAACTTCCGCTGTTGAGCCATCGCGGTGTGCTCATTCTCGTAACTCCAGATACGACGTTTTTATCTCTCGCATACGCACGACAAACGAGTGTTTATGGTAAGAGGCGAGGCGAAGGCGCCCCGCGCGCCCGAAGCTAATCTCCAGTGCAGAGGCGAGCTCTTCCCCGCGAGCTTTTACGAGTATTATACGCATCGGGAGCCTTCGGCGCCGATCGCGCGGCAAGTGCGGTGCACCTTGTATTTTAAAACTCCGCGGATGTGCATATTTTTACGGGCTCCTTCTGGAAACTCGAGGGACGCTCGAGTGATGTTTAAATCAGCGCCGCGTTTTCGTTAAGTAAATGGAGGCGTGTTTTGTCTGTTTATGAATTCAAAATGTAATATTCAGGAGAGCTTGAAAAGCGGCGTAGAAAAAAATATTGCGTGTTTTTTACGTACCAATTAACAATTTGAAAAATTACCGCGTGCGTGCAATTTGGACATTGTAAGGTTTTAATAAATGCTCGAGATAACAGAAATTACATCGTTGTAATATTTAAAATTCAAAAATTTGTTATCGAGCAATATGCATATTTAAATTGCAGCCTAGTTTTTATAAAAGCTTCATAAATAAGTTTATCGCAAATAAAGGGATATCGTTTTTAAAAAGTAATGCTAAAAAAATATTTATTTATCGTTTTGAAAACAATGCAGCGATAAAAATTGAAAGCTATTTATGGCAAAGTACCAGAAACGTATTATAATATTTTTAATCTGTAATCTAGGCTAGCAAAACCTCTTGGATGGAAGGTTATCAGCATTTATACGTCGGCATATATTATAACTGAGATTAAATCGACGGCTCTTCATTTTGTGCGTGTCGTTAGTCTACCCCAATGGCTTACTCTACAAACTTGTCAGTCTTAAGCCTTCCGTCTTTATGTACACGCACTCCCAAGACGCGCGCGCGTCTTAAGTGTATAATTTTAAATAGTATAATCCGACGCACAAACATTGTATAAGATATTAGATTATTTTTGACGATCCTTAGTAAAAATAGAAAAGTAATCTGAATATTGTTTAATATATTATCATAAAGTTTAAAAATAATCTAATTTAAACAAAGCGAAATAGTTTAAACTTTTTTTATCTAACTTTCGCGTCACGACCCGTAGCAGCACCATGCAAAGTAAAACGAAATGAAGAAGTTTTCTCTCGCAGATGAAAAGAAATGATATGATGAAAATTATTGTGCAAATGTAGGACATGGTGGTGTCATCTTAGCGTTCGCTGTAAATGATGACGTTATAAATTTTATCCATCTGCACAATAAAAATTAACGTTTATGAGATTAATTTCTCCACCTCAATATAGCCGCGCTATAAATGTAGACCCTATATACAATAATTTGTAATGTAATGTAAGGGATAAATAACCATTTAAGCTGTCAAGCGAATTATTTTTACAACACACGTAACCCACTTATTTATTAAACTATAACATGTCAGCAGCAACTTTATTTTACTTATCCAAAGCATCTCCAAAAGCGTAGCTGGGTAGTTTTTTTCTCTTCTTAGTCATTCAAATTTCTTTTGTTACAAATTGCCAGCAAAATCGATACCGCGGTACTACCGAGAACCCCCCAAGAAATTGAATTCCTTTGGCCTAGTCTTTCTTGGATAGGAAAAAAAAGCATGCGGCATTTGATATACCGTCAGCGCGTATTTCATTCACCCACTGCGGGGGACGGCTATATTTCATTTTTCTGCAAAGTAAGTAGAACCGCACACGTACCGTCCAACGTACGAATTTTCGGAGCCTGCCTCCGAATTCATCAGAGAGCCGAAAATCCTCTTCGTCCCCTTCTCATGCCTAATGCATGCATGTATGTGTTTGTGCCGTTTAATGCCGTTTCCGAAAATAAAAAAAAGTTTCTACTGATGCGTGACTGTGACAATCGTGTTTATTCATTCGGGCGCATCAGCTACCGAATATAGAAATAAAAATGACGAAGAAAAAAAATTCGTTGACTCTTTTGTTCCGCTGGAGGTTCTATACCAAGCGACCAACCTTTGACTCCTTTTGTCATGTTAACGTGAGGAACTTAGAGATGAGTATCTTGAATGTCTCTGATACGCTCCCTTCTGACTAAGAGCCTATCTGTACACTAGATAGTCTGTTGCCTTCCTTGATGAAAATGAAATGTAAGCTTCAAGGAATTTTCTTTGTTGAATAAATAATTATTTTGATCATATTCATTTTTAGAATCTACTCTCAGATATTAGATTAAAAGAATGGATGTTCTCCAGTTAATCGATTTTCTAAATAAATTCTTCAAATTTTGCAAACGAACTAATTTGAACATAATTTTGATAAATAAATAGTATAGAATTCATATGTGTTATTACAAATAACATTGATGTGCTTTATTAATTTTTAAAAATTTAGTAGGTATATGTATAGCGATATTAAGAATTGAGCTATATTTTAATTTTAAAAGGCATTTAAAAGAAGCGACGGTAGAAAAAATTTTATATAAATATGTTTCAAAAGGTAACATATTGTATAAAATAATATTTTATATTTTCTTTTTTACAGCGTCATTTTTTCATTCTTTAGTAATGAACACGAACTAAGTAATTTTTAATTACAATTTTCGCGATATTAACCATGTTGTGCACTACTACAGCAAGAAAGCGTCTTTAATTAATTATATTTTTCAAGGGATCATTCTAGGGGTATCCTATATTTTTGCTTTTAAGTACCCGTGTAATTACATTTATTAAATGAAGCGCGCACGCGGTGCTTCCCATCCCGCCAACTCATCATACACAGATTAAAAATCTCAAATAATTATTTTAATTTTATTATTTTAAAAAAAATTTATTTCAACAGTTATAAAGATATTAGACCCCAATTTAACTCTCACGCAATTCTTTTATAAAAATATAATTGATTCAAAATTCGCAATAAATGAGCTCTTATTAAACTCGAGTGAAAGTAATTCGCTAAAAATCATTGTTTGCGCACGTAGACTCTCGGCGTATCCGCCAGTGGCGGCGCGGAATAAAGGAAAAGCCGGCGACGTGAATCGAAGCCGAGCAGAGTGGCCGAGGGAGGAGTGGGCGGGGGGAGTCGAGACTCGGGCGCGGGCACGCGATCCGCCACCCCCGCTGCCACTTTACGCGGCCGCCACGACGTCGGCGTGGAAATTCGTCGAGTTTGTTCGATGTGTTGTAAACCGGTCCGAGCCCCCTCGGCCGCCGGCGTATCGCTCGATCAGCGCCGCAGCCCCTTTGCGTTTCTTTCCCCGATAGCTATATCATCATTTGTTTTCCTTTGGAGGCTGCTATTTTCGTATGGCCGCTGAAGGGCTCCACTTACGCCGGCCGCTACTTCGGTTTTCTCAGCTAATGAATTTTCATTTCAAGTTGTTAGACTTTCAAATCTTCTCTTTAAATTCTTGTACGCTTTTGATTAATTGCAATGGATTAATTTTCTTTTTAATCGGATAATCGGCGGATGCGATACATTTTTATTTAGGGAAATATTTTTTTGAGTATTGATTTAGTGCTCCGTTTTATTTATTCGGTAGATGTGAAAAAGTTTAAACAAACAAATATAAAAATAGATGCGGATTGTGGCATGAAAATTCAATAAAAGCAGAGTCATGCATCCACAGTAAACAAAAATTCGATCCATTTTTTTAAGAATAAACATATGTGAATATGCATCCATATTTACAGTGTACACTGAATTTGATTTACAATAAAAGAAGACTTTTAAATGAATATTCAAAAGTAAACGACTACTTTAACTACAATTGATCGAAAAATTAACATCCATGCAGTTAAAATTAATTTCAATATTTTAACAGTTTTCATGTAAAACTACGAACCTTATAAATAAATTATCCTCTTATATATCATCCTTTATTGCAATAATTCAAATCTATCTCCAATTTCCATTTTTAAAAAGACTTTTCAGCTAAAAAAGAGTGCATACATCTAAAACAAATAATTGTCCAAACTGCCATTTCTGCGAAAGCTCCGAAACAATCAAGCCAGTAGTATCGCCAGCTTATATTTTAGCAGCCAAATCGCGAATAAAAGAAAAGTGGCTCCATTCATTCGAGGCTGTCGGCCACTACTTGTAATTGCGAACACCCGGCCACGAGGATCTATGCACCGCTGATAGCGCAAAAAGCCTCACTTGAAATCATCGCGCGCTACTATCTACGGGGAGACAAAGCCCCTTACAGGGAGCGGAGGAGAAAGGGGGAGGACAAAGCTCGCCGAGCAGCAATTTCGCGCAAAATATCAAAAATAAAAGCAGCAGCAGCGTCAGCGGCCGGCGCCAAAACAAAGAGAGAGAAAGAGGCATCGTCCGCGAGGCGAGTAACCTCGGGGGCCGCGCCTCGCGGGCTTCCTTTCTGAAAAAGTGGCGCAGACTTACTGTCGGTCGCTCCGGTCCTTCCTCTCCGAGCCGCGAAGACACGAAGGTCTCTTGCACTTGAACAGATCGGGAGAACTCCGCGTGTGTATATTACGTGTACGTGGGTGCGCTCGCGGTCGCCGGAGAGTGTAAATGCAGGAGAGAGAGAGAGAAAAAGAGAGAGAAAGAGAGGGAGAGAGAAAGAGAGAGCTGCGGGGGCCCGGCGCGAGGCGAAGCACGCGGGGAGACAGCCGGCGCCGTACGCACGTTGCGCCGCGTGCCGCGCGACTGTCGCTCGCCGTCGGCTCCACGGCGAGCGGCCACGCGCTCAGCGCTCTCCCTCTCTCCGGGCCGCCGACTCCTTCGCCTCCCGCGCGCTCTGCTCCGCCGTGTTTACGCTCCCTCTCTTCGCTCGCCCCGCTTTTTTTCTTCCCTTTCGTTCTCTCTCCCATTTGCTCGCTTCTTCTCTCTCTTCGCTTTTCGCTTTCGTGGGTATACGGGCACATGCGTGCGCCCCGTGTGGCCGCATGTGTGCACCATGGTAGCGGTGGTGCGCGCGAGCGCCACACCCTCGCGCTGCGAGACTTCCTTCGGCGCGGCGGGTCCCCACCACGTGTGTAGGTGGCGGCGAGGGTCGTGCGTGTGCTGGCAACCGTCTGCCGCGGCGAGGAGCCGACTATCCCGTATTCTCTCTCTCTCCCCTTCTCGGAAATATTGCGGGTTACTTTTTTGTTGCTTTTTCCTTTCCGGGATACGAAACTTTTTTTTCATCCGAGGGTACTTCCGGGGAATGGTCATTAGGTTGTTGAGTTTCAATTTTACCAAATAAAGAACTAAAGAAATACAATTGAGTTTACCTCTTGATTGTAATTTTTTTTGTAGAGCGTCGTTGAACTGGTGCTCTAGTTCCTTCTTGATTGGGAATCTGCACCAGTTTCGCTCCCCTAAATAAAAAAATGATCAATTGATAATTAATTGTTATATTTTGTATTGTGGAGTCTTAAACTTCTTGACACTTACCTACAGTGTTCCTTTAATCTTTCATTCTTTAGAAAGGTTTTGAGACGACAGGCAGTTAAGATTACTAGTTTTGAAAAGGGTTTGTAAGATTATGTGAAGGGTTAGGTAGAGTATACGAATGGGTAAACACTAACTCTGGCTCATAAGCTTCGAAACAACTAACATACGGTGCTTCTTCCGTAATAAGCAAGGGGCAGGAACAGTTTTAGTGAGAAAAAATGTAAGAAACTTGAGCGCCAAAATAACTAACTCCTTCATCAAATTATCACATCAGATAAAAAGAATCAGTTCTTGTACATACAACTTAGGCCGCTATTTTATATGAGGAAAATGGGCAGCAACCTAGCGGTTAGATGGTATACCTTCTAATGCGACGCGAGGTTTAATCGACGGTATACCTTCTAATGTGACGCCAGGTTTAATCGGCACATGATGGTTGTAACCGTTGCATTTCAATGTCGAAATTATTAAATTTTCTACTTAATTTTGCTTGATAATATTATATTTTCATCTGATAAACTTACTTAACGAATTATGAAAATGTAAAAATACATTTTCTTTTATTATGGATATAATTAATTAGACCTATTTTTCTTTTTCGAAGTCAGTATTTTTCACACTTCGTTTCTAGTGCAGTGAGTTTCTCGGTTATTCACTTGTTCCAAAGTCACTCCTCAAATTTAAAAAGTACATTTGCAGTAAATTACTTTTTTTTTGGTGTCATAGCAGGAAGAGCAGTGGTCGTAAAGATTAAGCTGAATACCCAATAAAATTCAACAAAAAACTTCATTTGCGCAGACATCGCGAAACTCGTCGAATGGCACAGGAAAAAAACTTTTTTTAAAGTCGCGGACCTTATTTCGTAAAACTTCATTTTGACGAAAGAAGTATAAAATACAAGGTTTTGCCCTTATTGTTGCCATATTTTCTTTCTGACTTTCTCGACTTTTAATCTTTCTCTCGTAGCCCAGCTGTTATTATCTTCCTTTGCTAGTGCACACTTTTCACCCTTTATGCACGTGCATAGAGCAGTTTATCTCCGACTCCCTGAAATTTTTATTTCTCTCTCAAGCTTTCTGTTTGTTTGTTTATTTTCTTTACCTTCAGCAAGATTTCACCAATTCCTTTTTAATTTTTTTAACGGTAATATTATATTTTGTGGAACTTTCATATTAATATTTATTAAAATTTAACTCTTGTAAAATATTCTCTGTGTACATGGTATTTTAATTAAAAATCTCGTACAAAGAGTATCTCTCAAAAAAATTAAAAGGACATTAATAAAAAGTATTCATAAATAGTAAACAATAATTCAGACTCTTATTCCATAGTGAAAAAATTTATAAAAAGTATTAGATTTCTTTATACCTATTTACATATTTTTCGCGTAATATATACTAATATTGTGTATAATTAATATAAATTTCTAATTTAAATTTATTCGTGGTAAATGGAATAAGATACAACTTCAAGATAGAAGTAAATAAAATAACAATTGTATTTATTTTTATTAAAAAAATGAAATTGATCATGTTAAAGCAAATCTAAGGAATAAATTTGAATATTTTGTTCGTAAGCTCTTTTATTAGCTTTAAAAAAAACAGCTCAAACTGAACGTTATTCTCGCGCAATTCCTTCTAAATTAATCGTGTTCACGGTGGCTCGTAGCGATCGATCCTGCGGAGTCACCTGCCGACACGTAGACCGAATTCTTCGCCGACAATTAAAATTCCATCTAGATCGTGCGCCTGGGAGTACGAGAGGCCGCCTACGTGAGCGCCATGCTCCGACTCCTACAGCTTTTTCCGTCGCGCTCGGCAAGCGCCTCACTGATTGCACCGCGCGATCCAATCCCGGCGGCATGCGCCATCCGTCCGTCCATCGGACTTTCCGGCGACGGCTCGACCCCCGAAATCGCTGTACCCGCTCCTCCGCAGGGGAGATGCGCGGCCCGCGCGCAACTAGAGGCATTAATCTCGGACTAACGCGTAATGAGGGAACAGCGCGCGCCCGCCGCGAGGCTAACACGCGGGCTTCCGTCACGCTTCTAGCGATCCTGGCAGGCGCCGCGAAACGCTAATGGCCTGGATAACTGAATTTTGGACTTTAATTACTTTTCCTGGGTGTGGATCGTCGGGATGTCGGTGGAGTTTTTGCAGAGTATATCGCAAACCCGATGGCTGATGAATGTGTGCTGCTTTTGATAAGTACCAAGATTGCTTCTAGATAAGTCAATCAAGTCCTTGAGAGTAAAAAGAAAATTCTTTTTGACTTTAAACTGTGCAATGAATAACTTATTTGTGGTTTACAGGAATGTTTAATAAAAATTTATTCATAAAATTAGAGTAAATTTAAAATTTTAATAAACCGCATTTCACTGGATTTTGCATGAGTTTTATTCGAACCTCTGTTATCTAGACATTTGCTCTCTGTGTTGTTATGCTGTAAATATTTAGTATTTAAATATTTTCAATTTACAAAATTTAGTTTTTACATAATAAACGCAGAGAATTCAATCTTGCGGAAACAAGATTCAAATGTTTACATGAAACTATTCAAATTATTCGCGTTCGTTAACATAAGGTTACCTCAAAAATTAAATTTTCTATTCGACTTGCAAATTAAACTTCATCAAACATAACAATAATAATAAAGTAAAACATAAAAAGTATAACATCAGCGTACATATCGTACTTTCTCCAAATCGAAACAGCGTCATTCGCCACACAATCCTACAGACGCTCAAAGAGCAAAAGCCGGCGAGCGATCGGTTTTCCTTTCCGCGAGCAGACCTCGGGGCAATAAAATGTCCCGAATCGATGACAATCGCGCGTTCCGGTCGCCCCTTCCCTCCTCCGCGTCGTCCGCGCCCGCGGCATTTCGCCTGCGATCGTTGATCCCCCGCGTTCTTTATACCAAGAGTCGCGGATATCAGCCGAAACGGACGGCATAAAATCGGAAAGTCGAGCTCGAAGACGTGCGTAGACGTTGGCACACGTGTGAGCGATCGAGTGGATGGAAAATGACGTCTGAAGGAATAGTCTACGGGGCGCGGTAAACTTACAGTTGGCTGATATTCGAGGAGTTTGGGAAAAGTGCAGCTTAGAAGTGAGTCTCGAGTTTCAACACTGGGCTTTTGTTTTTCCGAGTTTTCCCTTTAGGCATTATTATTGCTCACTCGTTTTTTCTTTCTTGGATACTTAGATGTTACTTATTCTAATACTTAAATTTACAATAAATAAAATTTTTTCCATAATTTTTCTATAAAAAATTTAGATTCATTTAATCAAGAATTAATTATTCTGGTATTAAAATAATAAGATATAAACTACAGAAGTAGAACTAGAATTTATCAGAATTTCACATCTATCAATTAATTTACATATCTGATGTGTAAGTTGATTAACAAACAAGTAATATGATAATAAGGATTTATTTTATACTGATTATAGGTTATAAGTATATTAATACTTATACTAGACACATATTATGTGAGAAAAAAACTATTAGAAGGCTGATCATAATATCTCTTTCATTTTCATTTGATATTCATTACATCAGCATATTCACTTTTTTCATTTTTACTACCTTTATAATTGTAAATTTAGATTGTTGCAAAAACCCTTTCACTTAAAGATAAATAGGTACATAAAATATTCTCAACCATGTGATCAACCTACTAATTCTTCTCAATTCCTTATATTTTAATTCTAGACTATTAAACAGTCCTAATTTTTTGGCAAGACAAAAAAATCCAAAATATAAGTACCACCTACGTTCCAAGAAACTAAAAAAAGTCAGTATTAATCAAGAAGTTAATCAAGATAACGCAAATAAAGTATAGCCGACAGCGATCGCCGTCCCCGCGCCTGGCGACATCTCAACAAATCGTTCCTCCGGGCGTCGTCGATTAATCTTGCAATCGCCTACCCACTTGGTCGCGCGGCGAAGGCAAGGTGTGCGCGCGTAACGCGCGAAAAAAGCGTACACCACGAGAAAATAAAGGACGCAGTGGACGGAGCGTCAGGGCCAACGACCAGCCGCTTCCCCCAGCGAGCAGATAAGGGCCAGCGCTGCGCGCGCGCCGATAAGTCGCGCGCGATTCATCCTCCGGCGAGGCGGGCCTCGGCTCCGGAAGCCCGACTCCGGAACCCCGCGGCTAGGCGCTCCTCGCGCTGCATTTTTCACGGACGTCGGACGGCCCTCTGTCTCTTTCTTGGCTTCGTTTTTCGCGGTGTCTGATGCCCGCCGTACAAATGCTTCGGGGACTGCTGTTTGCTCGGGAATGTTTAGAAAGATAGCGTGTTTAGGTAGCACATGTGTCTGATCATTTTTTATCTTTTTGACAGGGCTTGCGATGTTTGCTGTTTCAAAAAGTTTTGCTAAAGATTTTTTTATTGTTATTTATTCTTTTTTAAACTTGGAAAGGGTGGGGTGGGTCATCAGAAGTTATTGCCTTGTTATGTCTGAAATTTAATTTTTGAAGCTATTCTGTTTTTTTAATTTTTTGTAGTGAGATAACAGCTTTTTATCGCTAGAATTTTTTTTTATTTTTGGATGTAAAAGCATATATTCAGGCCAAGATAGTTTAAAAAAGAACGTGGACGAAAATTAAAAAAATGACAACCACGGCGATTTGTTCTGTCGTTTTTTACTTTACTACGCTGTAATTTACGGAGATGTTGTGAAAGAAATTATTTCGGTCAAGTGAACATACTTGCATGTCGTACTTTGTTATCTCCTTGTAACTACTTTAAAACTGCACATTGAATTCGTTTAATAATTGTTATAGAAATTAGTACAGCGTAATTATCATGGATCTTGTAACTACGAAATAATTTCGCTTATCAAAAAACTTGATAACTATTGCATAATAATTGTGTGTAATGGATCAATAATGAGTACTAAGGACTCATTATTGATCCATTACACACCATTATTATTCAACCAAAATGAGTGATAAAGTCGACTCTCGGTATTACTATTGCATATTTGCTCATTAGAAACGTAGAGTAAACATCGACTTGAAATTTCGATAAACTATGGCAAATAATAAATTGTGAAAATTGTATATAATTATTCGGATATTTTTCCATCAAAAAACTTTCAGCATGAATATTCAATGGCAACCCGTATCATGATCACATTATAATTTTTTTCGATTATCTATAGGTAAATGTAAAGAAAATACTGTCAGTGTATGAATAAATCAAAATTGAAAAGCTGCTGCAAACTTTTGACCCGAAATTAATCCGCTGATTAATGAGTTGCAAACGACGTAACAGCAATAAGGAGCGATGACTTTGCCAAGTTCTAAACACGAGTTTAAAAAAGCGTGAAAAGAAAGAATTTATCGGTGTAAGTGTCACTCATTGACGGCGCCAGCGCCAGCAGATTGCGCATTTTTTTAATGAATGAAAAAAAGGACGTCGCGCCAATGAAAAAAACCCAGACAACTGATACACGGAGCGGTAGTATCAAAAATATGATTCACCAGGCGCGCTGACCCGAACACTACATCCTAAAGGTCAATCTCCTTTGCATAAAAGGATCCTCCCATTGTGTCTTTTTTTATCGCCGTTATATTTTTCGCTGTTTTATTTAACCCGATTCACTAAGAGGAAAAACAACTCATGCTAGCTTATTTGTTTCGTTGCAGATATATATGGTAATTTTATTTAACTAATTTACAAGGTCACTGCAAAACAAGCGCTACTGAAGCAGCAAAAGGAATAAAACTTTTACAACACGCATTTTCCGACTGATTGATAAACTTGGAGTTCAGTAATTCTAAAAATAAAAAGTATTTTATTTCTGCATACATTTACTCTATTACTATTACATCTGATAACAAATGCATCTCTGAGTTTCACAATCATTTTAAATGCAAAGTTTTATTTTTTACATTTTTCAAATTTTATGTTTAGATCTAATGATTTGCAATTTAAAATTCAACTTTCTATACAATTTAAAATCGCAATAAAAATACAATAATAAAAAGAGATTTTAAATTATTTAAAAATTGTAATGAACAAATTGAATTTCTATGTAATCAATTAAAAAATATTCACAGTGGGATCTAAATAAATATTGACAAGGTTAAAAATAAAATTTATTGTGAATAAATATGTACACATAACAATGATAGACTTTGAATAGTATAACAAAATATATATATGAACTCGAAGCTACAACAATTTCCATAAAAATTGTATAAACAATTTAACATTTACTAATAAAACAATGCAACAACGATATGCAAGAGAGCACGAAAGTTAAGTCTGACGCTGATAATCGCCGTATCACTTTCAACAATCTCTATAACATATTGCACAATAACGTACATACGAACGTACAATTGAGTAAGATGCTAGATAACTAACGGAATAGCATTTTTCATTCTACCGTGCACTAGCACATCGATGATATTTACCAGCCAGCGATTCAAATCTTCAGCCCGATCGAATGCCTTTCAACGCGTATCGTTAGATTTATTATTCAGTCCCACTTTGCTCCTTTGTGTTTTATTCCCGGGAAACTCGTTGCTAACTTCTTTCGTCAGGTACAGCATATCAGACACCATTGCCGCGGAAAAGTCGTGGAAGGTAACGCCGCTGCTCCTTATGAAGTCCGGCACGTCGCACATGTAACTGTAGCCCTTGGCGAGGTTCTTCGGTTTCCACTGCTTCGGCATTTGCACCCCGTCCCTGCTGAACAACGGCTTTTCGCACACGTGGTAGTCGTCGACGTTTTCCAAATAGGGATTGTTCACGGTGACGTAGACGACGGCCCTTTTGCTCTCAGGTTCGTAGACGATCTTCCAGAAGTACAGGGGGATGGCTACGGATCGGTCATTGTTCGGTCCGGCGTAGAGGAACATCATCTTTATTCGATTGCCGTCGCCGGTATCCTTGAGCTTAAGCCGCTCGTAAACGCCGGTGTAAACTATCAAATCCTTCTGCAATCCCCGGGCCATCTCAACGACGTGCTCCTCGATCCTAGCCCAATTGCCGTCGTTTATAGGTCGCCACTGGGGTCCGGTGTTGAGATAAACGAACGTTGCCGAACCTGATGAGGTATATACGAAACTTGATTTTGGGGATAGCTGGCCCTGATTGAAGATCACTGCCGAAGATTCGCTGAGGTAAGAACATCTCTGAAAAAGCAAAATGTCAGATAAATCTGAATTTCTGAATACCAAAGTAAATGTTTAGTGTAATAAGTGGAGTAATTTCGGTGCAGAATAAGAGACTAAATAAGATTCACTTTATTTAGTGAAGTTTACGCCTTCATAATTTTTAATTGTTATTTTAACTTGGTAAACTAATTGAAAATGTCCAAAATATTAATTCAAATGCAACAAAAACGTAGCTTTTTTGTTTCAGACGAATGAATTGTAAATCTTATTCATAAGAACGATCTATATGCACAATTATTATTGACTATTTACGTCATGAATCAATTTTACATACGAAATAGTAATAATCAATGTACGTATATTACCCAATAAATTTTAAAAATATATTTTCAAGTGTTATTAAGAAGATGCAGACTTACCGTACGAAATTCACTGTCGTGACAGTAAAGTTGCGCAGCAAAACTGCGATCCTGAGTCTTCGTGTTGTAGATCGCATCCATGTCGAGCCTGTTTCTCTGACGCTCACAGCAGTGCGTTTGATCATACCTGTGAAGCTTCGCGACCCTCTGTCTTCCGGCGATGACCTTTGAAATATTAGACTTGGCGTACATCGTCGACGTCCTCGATCTGTCGTAGTGGACGTCTATGACCTTCAGAAAATGATTATCTCGATCCGTGTAAAATCCCACCTCGAACTTGCGGTACTCGCTCTCGCGCCCGTAGAAGCCCTTATCCAGTATCTCGTACTTGGGCGGAAATTTGCAGGAGAGGGAATTGAAATCGTAAATCGTACTGTAAGCGTCGAAGATTGTGCCGCAGATGCAGGTGAAGTTGGAGAAAGGCCGAGATCCGGGGACATTCTTTAAAGTATTGTTGGATCCGGGACACGATAAGAAAACAACTTGGTTTTGCTTAAAGGTGATGGTGCCTTGCTCATCTGGATACAGGAAGCTCGTATGATCCGAGGGATCAATGATCAAGGAGTGATCGTAACCCAGTTTCTTTATGTTAATTGAACAAAGATTTTCTGTAAAAATATTCAGTTAATTAAATTTTGTTGTAGGCTTACGGTATTTTGAAAAAAAAATGTATTTAAAATGTCATCTGTGATTGCAAAATGCTTAAAAAGATTTAATTGATAGAAGATATTTGTATTACACTTACTTTCTTCCGTTAAAGGAGAACACATGTGCGAAGCCATTGCAGCCTGAAACGGTGTAGTGTATGATGGATCATATTTGTTTATTTGTCGCTTTTTACGTAAATTTCCTATGTACTGCAAAATCATAAAGAACAATTTAAAATTTCTTTAGTTACAATTTAGTTTGTGTAATATTTTATTAATTACAATTTAGTTTGTGTAATTGCATACTATAGTCATAATGAAATTACTTTTGAATAACGAAACGATTATCTTACTTGAGTATTTTGGGTTAATGAGGAGCAAGCAACATTCGCTAGTATCAAGATAGCGAATAATCCAAAATTGTAGAACCAGTAACAGCGCATTTTCAATGACGTTGTTGTCAGTGTAAAATCTAATGAAAGAGGGACTTTAGTAATAAAATATCAATGAAGATATTCTCTACTCCATCATTCTTATCAAATCATTTCAAGGAAATCTTTAATTGACTATTCAATTTTTAAGTTTACTTTTATATCAAAGAATTTTTGCAAATTATGAATTTTTATTCAATAATATTCATAGTTTATCACATTAGTCGAAAGATATTTTACGAATGGATTACAAAAAACATTATTTGTATAAGTAATATTGTAAATATATAAGATGATCGCTTAAACTTAAAAATTAACTGTTCTTGTAACTGTGTATGACAATAATTAAGATTCATTAAATTTAATGCATGGAGGTCTCGTATACTTACTTTTTGAGGTCAATAGGCCATCAAGTGCGATGACTGATAATGTAGAATTTTACTGAAGCGACTTATCTTCCAGTAGAGTAGACGTTAGTACTCGCCACGGTCACTGAGTCTTGGCGCCACTTTCCAGCGATTGAGAAGCTAATGTAATAAACATTCTTTTTTGAATTACACGCGTGCAGTCCTTTTATTATGTTTTAACAACTTAGCTTTTTCTTTAAATTTTTTATGATTTATTTCAATGGAGCAAAAAGATGTTTACATGATGAAAATTTCCATATTGGTACAGTTAATTTAAATGTTAAAAATATTTTTGTTGATGGATAATTAAAGAGTCTTGACAATTATGTCAAGTCAATAATTTTAGATTAAAAATCAATCACTTTTTTGTTTTTAACGACATTTAAATAATTTTATAACTTTTTTTAAAAAATGATATTGTATTGTAAAGAAATGTCAGTTTAAGCAGGTATTTCGAACTTCGTAGCTTTATTGAAAATCTGTTCTACGGAGGAATTTAATACTTTTACCATGATTTCTTAATACGATTATGTATGGAAAAAAACAAAAATCTACTACAAATAATTAAAAAGGATAAAAAATTGATATTAGTGATTTACAAAAATATTCCATTAAAAACACTATTACTACTGCAATTAATTTGCTACGGTGATCAGACTTTTAGAAAAGCTGCGAATCATGAATTTTGTGACAATACGAGTGTTTGAAGAAAGATGAGTTTCCAATAAGAATGAGAGATTTTTATGTTAATAAGTTCTACAGTCGTAATAAAATTCAAAACTCATTATCAATAAACTTCATTATCAATAGCAAATAAATAGATAAAGAATAAACACATTGTCGTTGACTAGATACGTTTGTTATCACACGTATAAGTACATCCGGTTGAACGTGCAGTTCGCAATGATTAAAACATGACTTTGGAGAGGTCGCGCCACTCAACGCCGATCTCCGTGCTCGCGCGCGTCGCACGTAAGGAGCCGCCCCCGCGAAGTCGGTGCGCGCTCGCGAAAACGAGCTCGTCCTCGATCGGCCGCCGCGGGACGACGCGCTTGTGTACACACAGGCGGAACCGCGGACAACAAGCGGCGAAAATCGACGAATACCGGCTCTTACCGGAGGCTCGGTCAAAGGGCTCCTCTCTCTCTCTCTTTCTCTTTCTATCGCTATCTCTCTTTTTCTCTCCGTCAGTGGGTCAGGCTGGCAGCGCGCCGTCGAGTGACACACTAGTCGAGGCGCGACGACGACGGCGATCACGGGCGCACTCGGGGCGCACCTCTCCTCGGCCGCGGGATGATCGCGCAACGATGCTCGTTTAGGGCTCGCGCGGTATAGGTGCGCGTAGATTGAGCTCCGAGGCGACTCTCGCATGAGAGGGATCACCGCGCAGGGAGAGAGAGGCGACACGACGCGCCTGCAGTGCCAAAGCCCTGGGACGAGCCGTTTATAACGGGTGAGTCCCGTGCGATCGATGATTTTTAGCGATGATGGCGAACAATTTTTTTTTTTAAACGAAGTAGAGTTGCCCCGCGTAAAAGAACATGAGATGAAATCAAGAAATGCGACGTTAAAATCATGGCACGTTTAGTTTTTTTGAGATGAAATATCTGTGGAATATATTACAAGATTTGGAGATCGCTTAAAAAGATATTTGAGAACAGTGAATGTAATAGAACTAAACTTTAATAAAAATACAAGATAATAGAACATAGAGATCAAGATAGAGATCTTAAAAATTATTTCTTGATATTTGACTTTTTGATTTTTATTTCGTCTAATATTCTTTTTGGCAGGATAATTATTTTTTTTAAAAATTGTTCAAACTTGTTTTAAAGTAATATTCAATCAAGAAATAAATAAACGAGTAATTTGGGGCTCTAAACTTATAATAATTTAATAACAATAATTTAAAACTTTCGTAAAATGTAAAAAAATTTTATAAAACTTTGAAGATATGAGTAGATACTTTGAATTTCGAATTTATATTATGAATGAAGATTAATTTTTTGTTCTGCTGTTAAGTGCACCGAAAAAAAAAGAATGGATCAGTCGTACGAACTTTTAATGAAGTGATGATTGCAAGCTCTCACAGTTACTTAGCGTGCTACTGTTCAACGCTGCAAGCTAAAATGAGCTTTGCTGTTTTCATTACTAGGTATTTTAATTCTTTATATAACATAATTTTTATTTCAAAAATAATATAAAAATATACAAAAATAATAGGCGAATAATCGATTTTTCTTTATCGAAATTCGAAGTCGAAAAAATTTCGATAAGGCAGATGAAAATTATCAACAAATTCATAACCAATTAATGCGAACCGCTATGAGTGCGAAGCGCGCTCTAATTAACTAGTATTTTTAAAAAATTAATAACTATTGTCGATTTATATTCGATTTACATCATGTATAATATATTCAATTTTATTCAAATAATTGAAAACAAATAATAAAAAAAACGTAATTTTTTTTATCAGAAATATATTAGGAAATCATTTACATTGAAATGTAAATAGAATATTATCAATTTATGCAAAACATAGTTATAAAAAATTAGTAGTAAGACTACTTGGACACCCTGTATGTATCACAATAAAGCTCATGTTAAAGAGGGAGGTAATGAGATGTACCGCCGGAGGCATGCAGTGATGATCGGGATCAACGTTCTTACGAATTTCCAATTGATGTACTTATTACAAATGTCCTTAGAGTGGGACTAAGTAGCGTGCCTAAGTACAAGTACACTCTGTTGTCACTTTCACCGCATTCAATATCAAATTTTTATAAAGAAAAATCAATTATTTATTTCATTTAAATTCATCCACTTATAATATACACACGAAAGTTTTGAAAATTTATTAAATTTTTATGTTAAATCATGCGAATTAAATGAGCATTAATTGAATTGCAGGCGGATGTAACATGGATCTGCGTCAAGTTAATTGTTTCTGTAATCATTTTCATTGAAAGCAGTAAATCAATATATGATGAGCTTTGTTGGAATTTCTATTAGATTTTCATTCAATTCACATGCGTTTTTAATTCTCTTTGCCTTGAACATCTTTCGAATTAATCCAAGGTTTACGCTTTCTTGATAACAAATTACAACTCATCATAAAATTCATGACAATTCAATACTGTATTTTCTACATACTTTGGAATTACGACACATTCTTTCTGGCATTTTTCTCTGCCAGCATTGTCGCGTGCTTTATCGCAAATAGCGCAAATCTTGGACTTATTTAATAACAATCACTTTTTAGCAAAGTTCCCTGGCGATAGTTCAAATATGGCTAAAAATTTATAAAAATACCCAGTGATGGTGCGAAAGTATTGACCTATAAGTGATGCCGAGCCAACGAAAATTTAACTAAAATCTCACCTTTGCAAATATTCGGCTTTGGCCCTACGGCGTGTTCGTAGTCTTGCGAGTCACTTACGCGATCGACGCACTTAAGAGTCGCAGAGTCAGGGGCTAACTCCCAAAATTACGTTGGCCTTTGTCCAATGATAATTTAGCTCTAATTCCTTTCCCATGCTGATAGCAGAATACCAATTTCGTTCGTCTCGGACTCTCTCTCTCTCTCTCTCTCTCTCACACACACACACACCCACAGATACACGCACACACACTCACTTCTCTCTTTCTCTTTAGGCTAATAGTTTTAAACGCATGTTTTATTAATTAAAACTGTTGCGGTAATATACGGTACCTCTAAAGTTTGAAAACGATCGCTTAATTTTTATGCTATATAAATGTGCAATACTTAAACTTTTAAGATATATAACTACCTAAAAACTAAAAAACGTAAATAAGGGCTTGTTCCAGTAATATGAATAATAAAATAAAAGTAAATCATGAAAATTGTGGACATTTTGATGACCAAATACTTTTTTTGAAATAGAGCAGCAAAAATAAATAGTTTTAACAGTAATAATACGTTAAAGTTTATTTCAATATAATAGTAACTATCGGTGTAGTATTTGCATCTAGTACAAAAATGAAGTTATCGTTCCCGAACTTTTGAGCGGTACTGTATATATAATATAGGAAGTTATTGTGTTATGAATATCTTTGTTTTGATCATTTTATTGATTGACAGCTGTTTTTAAAGAAATCGAATGCCAATGGAGAAACAATAGAAGCGATTTATTGATCTAGTCTAAGTAGATCTTATACATTGATCCGCAGCGACTGTTTGGATTTAAGATGAACCGTTGTAGAGATTTTAAACTTTTTAGTATTCAAGGAGCAAATATGTTGTTTTCAGAATCTGATGTCACCGTTACAATCGCGGGACACCTTATCATTAGATCATGAAAGATATTTATTGCACTTTTATTCTCACAAATATAATAAATGTTACAAGCTGGTTAGGTTTTAATTCATTTTTAAAATGATGAAAACACCTATGCATTTTAAGGATACTGTTTCTAGAGACAACTTGTTTGCTCCGCATAATTCGTGTTACTTTAAATGCAAACTTCGTGATTACATGCTAAAACCGTAACACGTAGGCTGACTACTAAATTTTAAAGAATATGTATAAATACAGGTTATACTAAACATTTGGTAGGTTTTTTCCTTCTGTACAGTAATAGAGTTTACGTAGCTACTTGAATGAAAAAAGAAATAATTACTCGCCCTTTTGCAAATTAATAACAAAAAGTTTATACTTTGAAAAATAATAGATTTATTTTTATTAGGACTTTACAATTGCACTGTATACTTTGAATTAAACCCTTTGTACTTTTTTTTTCTTAATTTCGTGCAACTAATCGTATACATGTTAGAAGTTTGCAATTAGTAAGCAATCACATCTATCTGTGCATTTAATTT
Source organism: Eurytoma adleriae (assembly GCA_900480045.1). NCBI lineage: Eukaryota > Metazoa > Arthropoda > Insecta > Hymenoptera > Eurytomidae > Eurytoma > Eurytoma adleriae. The sequence goes on from UXGC01000207.1 coordinate 176,339, forward strand.
AAGTCTAGTCGGTTTACAAAATCCAAATACACAACAGGTAAAAATTGTCCTAATGGAGTGGGGATGAGCAAATGTTAAGAAATAGCGAAAATGTTAAGAGACGGCGTTTGGAGCAAGTCTATCATAGAAGAAAAGAAGCGCGCACCAATTACTATCGAATTATAGACGTTTACGACGGTAAGAGTTTTATTGAGGGTTACAAATACGTAAGAGTTTTTGTTTATGATGAAAACAAGGAAAGGAATCAACGTTCTTTCTAATCTGCTTTTCACTTCTTTAGACACGGTCGATATTACGAGGTCGCGTACTTATACCTAAGTCTCCAAAGATCGACTCGGTAACTTCCTTGTATGAATTATTGCGTAACTGCCGTACGGTTTTGACAAGTGATATCGAATTCCTTGGCTACAAACAAAATCAAATGAATCTATCAATCTCCGCGCCGATCTTACGCTTGGACTCTCTGTCTCATTCTTGCACTTGGTTCAATCCGTCTACAAGAAGCTTTATTATGCTCCACTACATATTCTTTTTATATACGCAATTGATTAATCATGTCTTCTTCATTTGATCAGTAATTTAAAAAAAATTGATTGTAAATTCATGCAAATAAAAACACTGTAAAAATAGTTTCATGACAAAGTTACCCTTGCGGCTATAAAAATTATCGCGTATTGTAACTCACGCGAGCATTAATAGAGTGTGCTAAGTAGTATCTTGGTTATTTCTGTTGCTCCAGGGAAAAGAACATAACAGCATTAATCATAATTTCGAGAAATTTCATTTTTTAATTTTACCACGCCCTTTTGCGGGAACAAAACACTTATGGCTTTCTTTTTAAAAAAACTAAAATGCATTTTCATGAGTTTTTTTTTTCAATAAAATCGATATTTTACAATAAGTGTGCAGTTATTTCCTTATGTCAGTAATTATGTACTTATGTTCATTTACCGAAAACATTACAGTTATAGCTTTTTGCCGGGAAGCAACAGATACGCAATCTACGAAAAGGTATTTTCAAATAAGTGTAACAATGGTTAGAAGTTTAAAAAAAAAGAAAAATGTAAAAGAATGTTTTAAATTTTTGTGGGACACTAGCGACAAGCAAAGAAAACGATAAGTCACGAAATTATCAGGTATTTATGAAAGCAATTACCATTGTACTTTATTAGATAAATTTATTGTACGTTGCGTTATAAGTAATAAAAGGAGACAGAAAATACCTCAAGGCGTGAAATAAATTTTATAAACTGTAACAACGAAAATACAAAAAGATTATTTCTTTCACTGCACAATACAGTGCTTTATATACTTCTATTTGTACATATTCATCAATGCAAAATTGCAACTAATCTTACAATCAATTACGTTGCATTGCCAATTAAGAAGATAACTGTCCATTTATCAATGAAACGCATATTTGGTTTTCAATCACCGTCTCCTCGTGATATAATCGAAACGCCGACTGATTTGTCGCATCCTAAAGGAAAGAAAGAAACTCACGATTCTTATCGCGGACAAGTTTTAAGCTTCGCGTAACTCGTCGCCCTGCACAGTTTCGCGCGAGCCATCGTTTAAGACGGACGCGCGGCTGCTCCGCATTTTTTTCTAAACTATAAGGCGCTCCGTAAGTAATCCTTCCGTTTTATTCAATAAACAAGTGACTGGTGATAAAAACAAAACTTATCGTTTTCTCTTAAACTTCTTTTAATTTTTTCAATTTTTTTAGTTGATGTTTATACTTCAACACACGTTTTCTTTTGAAATAAAACAGTTTGTGCAACGGAAACAATGTAAATCGAAATTTTGTACATTAAAAAATCTATTTTAGATTCTGTTAAATATATCGGAGAGTATTGAAAAATAATCAACTCGTATTGTTTTGTTTTGTCAATTCAATTTTTATTGATAAAGATTTCGCACGTTGACATAATATCTTTCTTAAATATTAAAATGAAAACAGAAATACGAGTTGATTATTTTTGAATATCTTATTAGACAGATGTAATAGATTTTTTCATTTTTGTCCAATCATTATTATTGATAATATTTTACTGACAGTAAATTCAAGTTTGCCAAGTTAAAAAGCATTTATTCAAATTTATAATTTCCTGGTACAGTCGTTTATTTTTATTTAATACGTTAATGATATTACATTGTGTTTAACATATTTCATTTACTAAATTTAAGAATGAACGAAAGTTTGACTATACACGACCGTGAATGCACTTATAGTAAGTTACATATACATTTTATCGATTGCACGGTACAACGGACAATGACCTACGCTGCGTGATTTTTAGTATATTTTGGTTTGTAAATATGAATAATTATTGGAAATTTTGTTTGTTTCACTTTAGATTCTGATTTGTTTATTCATTGTAAAAAATTTGTTTGAACTGATTTTGTAAAATTATATGAATTTAATAATTTCTTTCATAATTATTTAAATTGATAAATAAAATATATTTAAGTAGAAATATAAGAAGTCTGCAATATTTAAAAGGTCTAGTTACTAGTATTCTACTATGAAAAGCGACATAAGGTAAAAACTGATAAGCCGAATGCTGATGTTTATATGTTGATAAGAAGTTAATCATCAGAATCTACTTTTAAAGTAATAAATAAGGCGTGTCCGCAACTTTATCTTGGGAAATTTTAAATAATCATACACTGATCAGAATATTTTAATTAATATTTTTAATAAATAAAGTAGGCAATACATTTTTTGAGAAACTTATCAGCGTTAAAATCTGTTAGTTTTATTTTAATTTTCCGCAGACCGGTTTTTTATAACAATTTTAAACGTAATATTTTTTTTATTACGTTATTTCTTTTTTGAATAAGATGAATCAACTAATCCTTTAGTTGATTTCCTTTTAAATTAATGATCATATTTAAAGAGTAACGTAAAATTTTCAATGATTTTTTTTGCCATGTTGTATTGGCATTGACTGAGTAAAGAAAATTTTATAAAAATAAATAAGACATTATGAAATGAAATAAACCGTCTGGAGACATTTTTGAAATCCTCCTGATTGTTGCACATCGTTTCGAAAACACTTTTTTAAAAAAAAACAATAACACTTGGAAAGAATCTGCAATCTGTTGTTTTCAATTCACGAAAGAAATAAACAACTTTAGCGCTCTTTAGAGGTCGTTATTACCGCACGATTGCGAAAAGTCCTTTAAAATTAGAAAATGAAGCCTGAAAGAAGAGTGGAATTTCCTCACAGGCGGGGAAAAACTTTGGTTTGCGAAATAATAGAAGTGGGATGCGGGCGCGCGGAGGAGGATGCAAGGGGAGAGGCAAAAATGAGTAGATTCGCTTGGTTGGATTATAGGAAAACAGAGGCAGAATGTGGCGGCAGTTCTTGCTCGCGGTTGCGGGCGCCGCATTAGTAATGGGCTCCGAGGTCGACGTGAAGGTTTCCGGAATTCCACCCGAAGTCGTCGACTTCGCGACACCGAGGGCCGAGCCCGCGGCGACGCCGCTGCCGGGGCTCCTCTATCCCAGGGAAAGTGAGTCGCGCGAGGTAATTACGATATTTGCATACTAACACTTTCCGCCTCGGGTGTCTTCACTTGTCGACGCGTCATCCGCAGTTCCCTTTAATGCAGTAAATAAATCTTTTTTCATCGTTTTTATTTCCTTTGTCGTTTTGCTATTAATAACGATGATTTGCAATGGTGATGCTTAATCAAATATTCGTTTAATATTCGTTTAAATTAGAATTAAATTTTTATTTTTCAGCAATAAAACTTTGACAAAGAAAATAAATGCAATGTTTTATTAAAATTAGAGTTAAATTTCCATTTTTTCCAACACTAAATTTCGACGATTTTTATTATATGTATCGAAAAGAAATTGAAAACTGGTTACTAATTTAAAACATATTTCAACGTTAAATTCCAAAAAAACGTTTTAATAATATAAAAAAATAAACGCAAAATACTTTATTCCCTACTGCTATGATTTCATAACAAACGGGTAATTGACAAAAATTATAACATAAAGTGGTAATTTTGAGGCCAAGTATTTAATTTGGTAAATATCAACCCTTCTACGCAGTTGAGAGCTATAGTGTATGTTGGTATGGAAAAAAGGTACATTTCAGGACAAGATATTTCAACCTAATACGGGTTCTATTGTGCCTGTAATCTCCCACAATGTAGAAGAATGAAAATCCGAAAAATCGAGACTTTATTATTCAAATTAAGTTTGTTTTCACTCTTTGACATTATCAGAGATAAGCAACATTGTTACTTGATTACAATCAAGATCACTATCTGCACAATATTAAAAAAAATTCTCCACATCCAGGCAAAAATGTCCATTTTTTACGTTTACGAACTAGCCACTTTGCGAAATGTTCGAAAATGTATGTCAAAAATGCTTGAAAAGTTTACTTTTTACCTGGTGCATACAATAAAGCACAAAATGTAAAATAAATTATAAAACAATGCACGATCATATAAAAAAAACTTTTTATTCTAAATGTAGATTAAATCTCTGGATGGATTTTGGGACTTTGCACTACCGCCAGCGAAAGATCTCCAGAAAGGTCACAGGGAAGAATGGTTCAACATCAGTTTATCAAAGGTAATAAACGTTCGCGATCCATCAATTCATACGTCTTCTTTACAACAAACATGCGCTGACATTGATTAGGTGGCCGGTGCGATGAAAATGCCGGTGCCTTCGTCGTACAACGACGTGACGACCTCCCGGGCGCTCCGGGACCACGTTGGCCCGGTCTGGTACGAGCGGACGTTTTTCGTGCCGGCCTCGTGGCGCAACAAGCGCGTCTTCTTGCGCTTCGGATCCGTCCATTATCTCGCCCAAGTCGTAAGTACCCTCGGCGCCAAGTCGGCACTTTCGCCCGAGCTCGCGGCACAATGGCAAACGCGCCCAATGACGATTGTCTCTCTCTCTGTCTCGCTTCTCGGCGCAGTGGCTCAACGGCCAGTTCCTCACGAATCACGAAATAGGTCATCTACCCTTCGAGGTCGACATAACAGAGCTCGCGCTCTACGGCGAAAAGAATAGGGTCACACTGGCGGTTGATAACACGCTCATTCAAACCAGCGTGCCCCAAGGCAGAATAGTCGATACCGAGGCGGATAATGGCACTGTCAAGGTGCAGACCTACACGTTCGACTTCTTTAATTACGCTGGCATACACAGGTAATGCGAATACTTTGCAACTATTCTTTTTTACTTTTTATTTCATTTACTGACGTGCAATAAGTATATTTTTAAATAATTATTTATTTGTATTTTAATCAATTCTTTCAAAAGTTTCGTTAACAAAGAAATTTCCAGAGTTGCGGGTCCTGCATTTAGTCGAAATTTCTTTTTGGTCTATAATTATGTACGTCTTTTCATGGAGATTAGTAACAAAAATAGGGGATGTTAAAAAAAACCTACATTTTTTCTAGGAAATGCACATTATTTACAAAAACGTTAATTACTCGGAAATAAAAAATTGGACTCTCTAACTTTAAAGGGGAAATCGCTAATCTGATAAGTAGTGAATATGCACAAACATCGGGTAATGAAAAATAGGGATTCGCTACTAAACACTTAAATATTCACTTTGAAAAATAGTGAATTTATTACTTAATCAGTCAATTTTAATATGGGGACGCAGGGAATTCGTACATATTGCATTACGAAATCGATAATTGACTGTTGCAATTACAAATTTAAAAAAACAGTCAAAGAATCAGTGAAATATTAACTAATTTTAGTTAATTTGGATTAATTAGACCATTAATGAATAAATATTGCGATTAAAATGAAACAATGAGTTAATCTTACCTTTTAAGAAGATCCAGGATGAGAATTCTGTTCATTCTGTTTATTAAAATTTTCTTTTAACGATTCACTTTTCGTGACTGTATACTTATTATTAAAAAACTGGATTCTTTAATATCTGAAACATAATTAAAAAAAAAATTAATTTAAAAGAATTAGTTGTAATTTCACATTAATCATTTTAAATAAATATTTTTAGAACCAAACAATATGCATTAAATGCATAATGCCGGTATCAAATAAATTTAAATAATAGTAGTTTGATAATGTGAGTTTTAAAATATTCAGTTTCAAAATCGTAATTGTGGAATTAATATTACGGTGGGAAAGAAAAATATAATAGAATAAGCACGCTGGACTTTATACCACTAAGATCTTAAAATCACATCATTGATAAAATGTTTCGCTCTCACAGTGTAAAAACCGAAATATTTCAAATATATCAATAAATAAATTCGCGATTAATGCCAAAAAAAATCAGCAATAGTGATAGCAGTGATATGGTCACTGCTTTAATTCTAGAGAGTACATAGGCACGTGTAAAAAATGAAAATTAAATAAAACAAAAATTACTAACAGGGACCTGGAAAATTAAAAAGTCTTTATTATTAATTCTATTAAAAGTTGTATATAATTAAAAGAAATGAAAAAAAAATCATCCTAGAGAGTTTTGACAAAGGCATTGATTCGCAACTCTAGTCTTTGTTATTATTTTTTTAGATTTTTGTCACTTAGGAGATAGTTTAAATAAGATTATAATCAAAGTAGCATGTGCGTGTGACTTTGAAAACAAATATTTTTTTATCATCGATCATTTGAATAATACACGCAGCCCTTTCGACAATTCGACAGGCCAGTGGTACTGCACGCGAAGCCAAGAGTTTTCGTGGAGGACGTCAATATTGATACAGGATTAATAAATGACGTGGGCATTATTAAGTACAGCGTTGACATAGGGGGCTTAAACGAGAGGGAAACTCCAGTCTGTCAAGTAAAGCTCCTCGATAGCGATCAATACGCCATTAACGGAACAACACACGTCGGAACTCAGGGAACTTTAAAAATTGCGTCGCCCCATCTCTGGTGGCCTAGATCGATGAGCGACAATCCCGGCTACATGTACACGCTCGAGGTATGTCCAACCTGTCAATGGATAAGAACAATTTTATCCGGCACCGCGTGCCGCTGCCGTAATAGTTGCTGACCTCTCGATCAATAAAGCTTCCGTTTCTAATGAATTATTAAAACCTTGGAAGTGAAACGAGTTATCACCTCTAGATTAATTAAATGATTAAGTGTCCTGCTTCGTGTCTCCAGCACTGAGCAGCACACTGAGCAGCACACTGAGCAAAAAAAACTGGAATGAATGAGTCGTGACTTTTTTTTTAATAATAATCCGCGAATATTTGCGTAGATAACCGTCGAAGTGCCGAACGCGACGGAACCGGATGTGTACAGGCAGCCGGTGGGCATTCGGACCCTCAGATGGACGAACACCTCGTTCTACATCAACGAGAAGCCGATATACTTCCGCGGCTTCGGTAGACACGAGGATTCGGCGATAAGGGGTCGCGCCCTGGACCTCGTTACGGTAGCGAGGGACTACGAGTTACTTAAGTGGGTCGGTGCCAACGCTTACAGGACCAGTCATTATCCATACAGCGAGGAGGTGCTTGATGTTGCCGACAGGTGAGTAAACTTTTAATCGAGTCACTGGCAATGCTCTAATTCATTCGTCCTATTAAAATTCTCCGATTATATTAAGTATTAAACTTCTTGCTGAGAAAAGTCGATAAAATAAATATAGCTTGAATAATTGAATGATTACCGACGTGGTACAATCATTATTCTGAAGAAGCTTTGAAATGTATGCGTCGAACCGACAGTTTTCCGAGTATTGTAAAATTGACTTTCATGAAAACGCCAAGACGATCTTGATGCCAAATTGAATAGATAATTTTTATATTGAATTGAATGGATAATTCCATTTTCATAGCATCGATGCAATCGCATTTCTTTTTGTAGACAAGGAATCCTCATCGTCAACGAGTGTCCCTCGGTGGACACGGAGAATTTCTCGCCAGCCTTGTTGCAGAAGCACAAACAGTCGCTATCGGAACTGATCCGTAGGGACAAGAATCGACCTTCCGTCGTGATGTGGTCGATCGCCAACGAGCCCAGAACGCAACTGCCCGATGCTGGATTGTACTTCAAACAAGTGGCGTATCACACAAAAAGCCTCGATCCCACCAGGCCGGTCACCATTGCGCTTGCCCGCGGCGTTGACGTACGGCTCAATTATACTTGATAACAATTCTGCCTTCAGAAAGAAAAACCTTGCTGAGTATAGTTTCGATGAAACTGAGAAAAAGCTCTCTAAGTTTTTGTTATAGAACAAGCCAAAAACCAAATATTTTATTTAAAAAAACTGATTTATTTTTGCGAAAAAATAATATTTTTATTAATAATCCTCTAAAAGCATCACTTACGAATTTTTCCAAGGCATTAAAGTAATTCTATTGCCAGAATAAGTGGGCCCACTTCATTGATTCATTTTTTGGGTGTGACTTTGCGATTAAATAATTAATAGCAAATGTATTAATAATTTTATATTTTTATCTAAAATGCAATAATTCTGAATTGAAAATGACCTTTTTCATTTTCTCATTTCTAATGTTATAAAATACTAATTCGAAATACTTTATAGAATTAATTTTTGTCGTTACAATAGGAAGACAAAGCTGGACAGTACCTGGACATCATAAGTTTCAACAGATACAACGCCTGGTACTCGAACACCGGCAGGGTAGACATGATAACAAGTCGAGTAATAGCAGAGGCTCAAGCTTGGCACAAGAAATACAATAAACCCGTATTGATGTCGGAGTATGGTGCCGATACCATGCCCGGATTACACGAGGTGAGCGACCTTCGCCATTTATCAATGGAAGGCCTTTCGCGTTGATTCTATCAATTAGATACTAATCGAGCTCAACATGAAACTTTTTTTAGCTTCCTGAATACGTTTGGAGCGAGGAATATCAGGTGGAAACGATGTCACGACACTTCGAAGCCTTCGACCAGCTACGTGCCGAGGGCTTTTTTATCGGCGAATTCATTTGGAACTTTGCTGATTTTAGGACTGCCCAAAGTACGTGTTATTTTATGCTATTATTAACCCCTTAATTATCCAAGTATATCAATGTCAAGTTTAATTTGACGTGGGGATTTTTTTAGCAAGTTATTCATTGTATTACATGTATTATATCAGACTGATAGAATATCGAAAAATAATCAATCGATATGTGCATGTTTTTTGTTTCACTAATTCAATTTTTATCAAGAAAGATATGTCGAATGCAATAAATTTAAAAATGAAAACAAAATTAGGTGTCGATAATGTATCGATGTTCTATCTAGACTAATGGATCAAACACATTTTTTAATGAAATCTTTCTTGCAAAAAGCAATAATTAAAGTAGCACTGTTCGATCTAATCTCTAACTCTCATTCAGTGATATTTCACTGAATGAGATTTAGAATAGAGAGATGCGGTTTAATTCCAAAGGTGTGAAGAAAAGAACAATCAGATGGAGTACAAGGAGTTACCATCTTGAGCTATCAGGTTTTATGCAAACTTGCGTACTAAAAGCAGAAGAAAGTTGCATGGTTTTTGTTACAGTTTTAACTGTACTAATAAAAACTCTAAGGGTCTTTTACGATACTTAGAGTTTTTACGCTTTTAGAATGTAGGTCTATAAGATCTGAAAAAGCAGTTCCTAATAGTCAATACTGCCAGAACGTGTCTACGTATAAAACGACTTCCTTAACGAATTCTTAAAATGATGATTCACCTGATCGCTCTTTTCCTTCAACCTTCACCGAAAAACGCAATTTATTAAACCGACAAATACGAACGAACGTTTCAGCTTACACGAGGGTGGGTGGCAACAAGAAAGGAATCTTCACGCGCGACCGTCAGCCGAAAATGGTTGCGCACCACGTGCGCAAAAGGTACCAGTCGCTAAGCGCCGAGCTGGACGCCGCTGCGGAACTGCCCAACGATCTCGAACACTACATAACGACGAACTACGTGCAGTCTGCATTTGAAAATTGAAACGACATCTCACACTGCCCGGACTGTATTTTTTCTTTACGCAAGACTGTTTTTTCAGATCCCGCTATACTCCTCGCTCAGGATCTTACGAACAAGTCACGCGCGACGACGTACTTGCGCATGCACTAACCATGATTAAACTGCTACTCACGTGTGCGATCGTTGTCGAAATTTGCAAATTGGTTCAGACGATGTTTCGATAACCTTTGTCGTTAAATCACTCAAGTTCCGAAGTTTTATAACAAGGATTTTTTATATCTCTTACGCGTTTACTTTGGATGAATGTAAGACTAACACATTATTAATCGAATATATTCATGTAAGTACACATTTTATTGGAACGACGTGTACAATCCATGTAAATAATCATTTGTAATTTTTTAAGACTGCGAACTTTATTAAAAATGTAAATGAAAAACTTAAAACTTTAAATTTGTTCCTTCATCTTCCTTTCAAACAATGTTAGTTATGGATAAGGTACAATGAATTTCTTTTACTGTATGTATTATTTCGGAATAAAAAGAAAAACATAAAAGTAAACAATTTTGTAATTAAATAAAAATTATTCTTTTTTTAAATTCAACGATCCGTACGTAAATTCCGATTTGTTATATAAAGAAATAGACGTGCCTGATGTACGCCCCTTTTATTTTCTCACGTTGCTTTCATTTATTGTATAATGTGGGTTACAAATTTTTGGATACTCGTATACGATGTAGGTATACAACAAATTTATTGACAATTGTTTCCAGAAATGATAATTTTAAGTGCTTTTAAAAACGTGTATATGCAATATCTGGTTATCTTTACAAGTACACACAAGATATCCTTGGTAGATTAAATAGGACTTATTTTTAAAATGACTTTGTTTATGTATATACTTTTTATATCGATTATAAACTCAACTACAAATAAAATAATATATTTTATTTAAATAATAATAAGACAGAAGAAAATCATGTCATTAAAAAAACTGCTTTCTTGTACAATTTGCATTTAATGAAATTTTTTAATGCATGATTTTTTTTGAAAATAAATAATCTATCCAGGTGTCCTATTTTGTTGCAAGTAGTAAAATGTACGAAGCAGTGTTTTAGTATAATAGCGAAACGAGGTAAGAACTAATAAAACATTATCTTTGATAACACGAGATAATGTTGATAAACGCTATTTGAACATGAGCTCCAATATCGATTTAAAAATCAAAGGGAAAGATTAAACGCGAATTTCTTCGTTATTATGAGCATTTATATTCCATTTATTATTGTGCTCAAATGTAAGGACTCCTATACTCCACTTTTCTTTTCTTATTGGAATTTCTATCTCTTACAGTAGGTGAGTTATTGTCGAAAATTTTGAGCACTAGAACGTATTACTTTACTTTGCTTGATAGTTTCGTGATTTAAATCTCATGCCCTGTTGTCAAGCGAGTTTGAGTTTTAATGTAACGTAAGAGGAAAAAATGTTATCTTAAGATCCTGAAATTTGTCCACGGTGCATAAAAATAAAAAAAATTACGGATGTAGATTCGTAAAGAATCCTAAAAACTTAGTCTCGATTCAGAAAGTATACATCGTACTTAAGGGATTAAAGTCTATTGTAGGTCAGCCAATGTGATTATATCAATTTATATATGATTGTTTCTTTAATTTGTATGGCTCGCATACATATTTTGCATAAATACTTTTTGTAAAAAAAATAAAATCAAAAAATTGTTTGAAATTAATAAAAATACTTATTAAAAATATTTTTATTATTGAACAATCAAAAAATGAATTAAAAATAAAATTCAAGTTAATAATAACGTTTAAAGAATAATGTATCCCGCACTCCTTCAAGAGGAGTTTTTATCCTCGATGAATCACCCTGAAAGTACAGACAGCAGATCCATAAAAGGCAGTTCTTATAAGGTAATAAATAAGCTAAAGCACAACGAAGTCAGATTAACAAGTACGAAGAAAAGGTTTGAATCCTTTGTAAAAAATGTCACTTTAACAAACATTAAAAAATTAAAATTAAAGTACTGCTTCTTCACGAACCCATTTCCCCCTGTTCCATTTATCTCCGCTCTCCCCCAAAACAAGCAAAAAAAATTGCTTACTAATCCGCACGCGCGAAATCTCGGGTTTTCATGTAGATCTATCCATTTGTCGAGCAGCGCGGAGGACAAAAAGTGCGCAGCCGCGTCCGCCGCCGAGCGGGGGAGATGGCGCTGGGGCACAAATACGAAAGCAGGTCGAGACACTGGAGAGCTTGCGCGCGCGCGCCAGCCCCGCTATACGTTTTAGGCAGATAACGATGCGAGCCTTACGCACGTGGACGTGCGTTCAGTGTCAACATGTTCGGCCTACAGTCGCTCCTCAACATCTTCTGGCTCTTCCTCGAGATCACCGGCCTGGCCAACGACGACCTGACGCTGCAGCCGGTGCCGGGGCTGCTCTTCCCCCGTGAGAGCGAGACGCGCGAGGTGAGCCGGAAAAACATTTGAATTTTCGAGCGAAGGGGGGATCCCGTGCGCCGGATTCAAAGTTTGATGGAGTCAAGTGAAGGCGGTCGTATCGCTGCGTGTCGCCGAGAGCAGCTCGGGGAGGTTCTAATCTGCGCGAATCCGGCCGCGGTAACTGCACAGGACCGGAATCCCTTTGTGTATTCGCGCGATCGTGTGAGCGCGGCTGATAAGCAGAGGCCTGTTTTCCAAATGATAGAGGCTCGCTGGAGATTGTAACACTTGTCGGAGGTTTTCAAAATCGAACTTCATTGAATTCACGTGGTTATAACTATTGGACGAATTTTTTGTTGCACCTTAGATATGGTTGTACTATTGTGATAAAATACGATAACCTGCAGTGTGATGAACTGTAGCGCTATCATTTCAGAAGCAGTCAAGTCACTTTGTATATTTACTTTAATTGATTACTCGCGTATACGAAACTCTAATAAAAAATAGCGCCTTTATTAGGCACGAATATTTGAGCCTTGACTTTATTCTAAATCATCAGAATAAATTGAAACTTTTTAAATTCGTAAACTATTCAATTAGTCAGCAAGAAATTTTATTGGTAATTTAGCAGTTTCTATTAAACCCGGCGTGTTAACGCGAATCGATTTTGTAATTTCCGTGACTCACGAGGGTTCAGCTTCTTTTTATTGGATGCCAGGAATCCAATGATAACAGTTACTTAGACTACAATGGAAACATTTTCTTAGGAGTACAGTAATAAACGACATTTTTGCTGGAACAGCAAAGATGGTTTTTCGCTAGTAAAAGTGGTTTGCAATCTGTATAATATACTCTCATGTAAACAAAAGCAGTCGTTAAACTTATTTTAAGATAAAAGGAAACATCCGTGAGCTACATGTAAGGCAATAGTCGTACATAAAATGAAAGAGAAAGCTTCTCTCTTAAAGCTCTATTTCTAAAATCAATAACAACTTCGTGAAGAAGAGGACCAGACTACGAACCCGGAAGTGAAGAAAATTTACGTCTAAAATTATTGATTAGATGCTGATATTTCATTTTCCATGTTATTATTAGTAAAATGTACTAGTTTGTATATTATTGTTCATACAATTATATTGTTATTAATATTAATTGTATAAACGATACTTCTTTGCGTGTATCAATTGCAATTTATACATATTTGAATTATTATTCAAATATTTTTATTTCTTTTTTTGCTATTTCATTGATTTATCCTCTAACAAGTTGGATATAATTATCGTATCAGAAAAAAAAGAGTTCAGATACGTTAGCGCAAAGTAAAGTAAATCCATATTATATTCATTAATTATTGAGGAATCTAAAATTGTATTACTAAAATATCTTAAATATCATGTGAAAGATTTTCTGAAAAAGAGGACAACTTTGTCGATTAAACGGTGTGGTAGTCAATAATATCACTTAATCATTGAATAAGTGTGATTTCTCAGTTCTCTACTCCAATCCTAAAATAAATTATGTTTAATTATTATAAAATAATTAGTTTTATTGTAAAATATTAGTAACAGTAACAATATCATAAGAGAAAGAAAGAGCATTCGCGAAAAATCCAACTAATCAATTATCTTTCGCGGAACTAGCAAGTCAACAGAGATAATGATGTCAGCTTGGAATGGGTTGACTGGCCGAGGGACTGCTCCAAAACAGCGTACGCCCTCTCCGTTTGGTGGCAACCTTGAGCGAGTATAAAATAAGTCAACCAGGATAAAATCGTTCTTCTACTTTTTCCTCTTTAATATTTATACCTCCAGATAAATCAAAGGGAACAGATATTCATTTACAATAGCCTTTCTTCGGGAAATTCTAAAATTTACAATAAAAAAAAATTATTGCAAAAACAAATCATTAATAGTAGGCAAAATTGTAGTGACGCAACTAATCAATAGCATGTACAAACAGTTTGTTCCTGAAACTAGTCTCTGGTCAAACCTACAGCGAGAACTAACATCCTGTTACACATTATCAGCGTGAATTCGATTCACGCCTTTGACATCCTTTTATCAGTCACATACGCCAAATCTTTGCGCTCCATTTGCTTAAAATAGCTGAGACCTGAATTAGCCAAGAGAAAAACAATCAAAAAAATTAAAATGTGAAAAAAACTTACGAAATTTGAATGTATTTCGAGTAAATTTTACGTAAGTTCTTTCCAAATTTCTTTCCACGATATATTTCGATATTTCCGAGAAATTCAGTGTTCAATTTTTGCACTAGTACATTGACACATTTCTAAATTTTCCGCTAATATTGAAATTTTTTACCTAAATTAATTTAGAGAGTTAGAACATTAACCCTCTATTATGAAATATTTCACATTCTGTGAAATAAAATTTACGCAATTTACATGTATACTACAGCTATCAACTGCGGAGGAGGGTTACGCATTATTGAATTTTTTTTAGAGAATTTTTTTTCTCTGAATATGATTTAATAAATTAGATGAACTTGTTCATCTTCGGGCGTTGAACCGGATCGTCGAGAATACACCGTATAGAGAGCGAGTAGGCACGCACAAAAGAAGGCTACAAAATGAGTTGAGGTATATGCAAACAATGCGGCAGCTGGAAAGGGAAGTTACGGGGGAACGACTTTTGAGGGATGACGCAGTAAGCTGGGGTTCCCGAACAAGAGGGAGCAAAAGAGTATGATCTTCAGGGGGAAAATTCGGCTCGAGGCACCTTCGGCTTGGATCGTACTTTAAGTTGAAATTCTTCCGTTTACAGAAAGTAAATTCAATTTGCATACTTTTTTCTGTAAAAATACAAAACTTTCTCTGATTTTGAATTAATTGTGGAAATCCTTAGATAGCAACTTTAACTATAATTATAAGTCAATTTATAATGTATCAATCAATAATAACCAACAAATGCGCCATTTCCAAAAATTAATAAATCGTTGTAAGTCTTAAATAAAAAATGACTACTAACTATGAGTAATTCAAATAGATTATTAAATAATAATTATAATTTCTGCAAGAGTCAATGGGGTTAGCTACAAAAAATTCCATTGGATATCAGTCTGATAGAGTTCTTTTCAATTCAATGTTTACTAACAAAGATATCGCAAATTGAAATTGATCGTGTCATACTCTGTGGTGACGTAACATAAATTTTAACTCACGATTATTTTTTAATACTCTATTTTTTTATGCATAGGTAAAGTCACTTGATGGATTATGGGACTTTGCGGTGCCGCCAGCCGGGGACGTCCATGCTGGCCATTCACAAGCATGGTTCACCAGTGGCTTGCAAAAGGTATTTTATCGATCATCGTTTTGCTTTCATCTTTTATCCTGATATCGTGCATAAAGTATTCTACAAAAGTACGCGATTTCATTAGGCAGGGAACGTGATGCAAATGCCTGTACCATCGTCCTACAACGATATCACAACTTTGAGCGAGCTGCGAGACCACGTGGGACCTGTCTGGTACGAACGGACATTCTTCGTGCCTGCCTCCTGGAACGATCAGAGGATATTCTTGAGATTTGGCTCTGTAAATTATATGGCACAAGTAGTAAGTTTTGCTATTGACCATTTTGTTGTTAAAACGTATTTTTTACCTATGCACATTTGTTCAACTACATTAAAATAATAATAGCGCAAATGAAAACTGGTAATTTTTTTCACTTGTACACCACTTTACTGGTATGCTAATAGTAGGTTTAATGTAGTGGCTGAATGGGAAATTTTTGATGAACCACGAGATGGGGCACTTGCCATTTGAAGCAGAAATTACTTCGTCTGTTATATTCGGCGGTAGAAACCGAGTTACCGTGGCCGTAGATAACAGTCTACTTCAAACAAGCATACCTCAAGGAAAAATTGAAGACAGACAAACGGATAATGGCACTGTCAAATCGCAAAGTTACACATTCGATTTTTTCAATTATGCCGGAATACACAGGTATTTTATACATAAAATTTTGTTTAAGAAAATAAAATTAGAAGTTGATTTAATTTTTCTTTAGGCCTGTAATACTGCACACCAAACCAAAAGTGTTCATATCCGACATTACAGTGAGCACCGATATTATCAATGATATCGGCACCGTCAAATATAAAGTTAACGTAGCAGGTTTAAAAAAAGGAGATACGTATTCCTGCGATATCAACCTAATCGATGCCGAAGAAAAACGTGTTGTCAAGGAGTTACTCATCGGCAAAGAAGGCGTTCTCAAAGTGATATCACCGAGTCTCTGGTGGCCTCAGTCGATGAGTGAAAATCCCGGATATCTCTATACCTTAGAGGTGACATTGATTTTTTATCTATCTTTTCTATTGATGATGTAATATTCGCTAAATTTTTATCTATCCTTTTTGTCTATATCCGTGTCTATTGCTTCATTACTAAGATTAAACTGTCTATAAGAATAAATATTACTTTTTAATATTTATTCTTATACACTTCTTATTATTGAACGAGTTCCAATTTCGAAAATTTCATTATAAATTATTTTAAATAAGAAAAAAAATACCACAGTACAATACCCTGTAATGTACCATGTATTACGTTTGCTGTAGGTGATTTTGCATGTAGACAAAAATGAGCAAAAGGACGTTTATAGATTACCGATCGGCATTCGAAGCCTGAGATGGACCGAAACTTCGTTACTAATCAACGATAAGCCGATTTATTTCCGCGGATTCGGCAGGCACGAGGATTCCGCGATCAGAGGAAGAGGATTGGATTTACCCACCGCGACCCGGGATCACGAATTACTCAAGTGGGTTGGCGCCAACGCTTACAGGACCAGCCATTATCCTTACAGCGATGAAGTTCTCGATATAGCTGACAGGTACGAATATCCGTTTGATTTACTTCTGACTCATTGACCACTAGTCCACACATCAGGATAACATGGTTTAGGTAATAAATATAACTTCCTTAAGGAAACTTTGGAAGATTAGCTTTAGTCATGTTGATGTTTACTTCTCATTTTTTAACAATTTAAATTTATATATTAAGAATTTAAAATTTTTTTATTAATAAAGCCCAAAAATATTGATGAAAATTGCTTTAAAAATTCAGAAAAGATCGCTGAATTTTGAAGTCGTTCAATTTTACATAGATTAAAATACCAAAGTTATTATTTAGAAGAATAATGGTACAACTAATACTTATTACATTAATTTAAAAACTACTATGTCTAAATAGTTCTATTATTATTATATTTAGGATAATATTTTACTTTTCTTCAAGGCTTGGTTTTCTCATAATTGACGAATGTCCAGCCGTGGACACGGACAACTATTCACCCGCTTTGCTGATAAAGCATAAGCAGTCTTTATCAGAACTAATAAGACGTGATAAAAATAGACCTTCGGTCGTTATGTGGTCCATCGCTAACGAACCTAGGACATACTATTATGAAGCAGGAGTATATTATAAACAAATAGCTCGACATACAAAACAACTGGATTCGACTCGTCCGATCACAATGGCAATTGCTACATCTTACGATGTAAGTAACTTAAAATTAAAATTTATCACAAAAGTAAATATTAATGATTTTAAATTAAATTTTTCATTCAAAAATAAAAATGACCAAATATATTAGTATAACAATAATTTATTAGTTACAACAATTTTGCTTGTTTACTATTTAATTTCTTTTTATCTCTTGATTAAAAGGAGGACACGGCGGCGAAATATGTAGACGTTATAAGCTTTAATAGGTACAATGCCTGGTATTCTAATCCAGGGCGAATTGACATGATAACAAAGAACGTAGTGAAAGAAGCGCAAAATTGGCACAACAAACATAAAAAGCCAGTGCTTATATCAGAGTACGGCGCCGACACCATGACTGGCATACACGAAGTAATATGTATATTTAATATTTAGGTTAATAATTAAATTACATTTTGCTCAAAAAATAATATTTTTACAGTTACCCGAATATGTTTGGAGTGAGGAGTATCAAATGGAAATAATGTCCAAACACTTCAAAGCATTTGATCAATTGAGAGCTCAAGGTTTCTTTATAGGCGAATTCATTTGGAATTTTGCTGACTTCAGAACAGCCCAATGTACGTAAAAAATGACTAATCTAATGACGTCTAATGAGATGAATGAATGAATGAAGAATGATCCATTACTTATCAGTCGATCAAAGTATTTAATGTTTATTTCAACGAAATTGTATTGCAGCATACACAAGAGTGGGAGGCAATAAAAAAGGAATATTCACAAGAGATAGACAACCAAAAATGGTCGCCCATCACGTAAGAAGAAGGTATCATGCATTGAGCATCGAACTGGATAAAGTAAAAACATCGGAAAACTTTGGAAATTATATTTCCTCTTATTACTATTAACTGTGTTTAATACATTTAAAATGTATGTGATATTTTCGAATTAATTACTTCAAAAAAGAAAAAATCGAACAAAAAAGTTCATAACTGAAACTGTGATTTTAAAAAGCATTTTAAAAAAAGGATTTTGTTTTTTATGATAGATATCTTTTGCAGATAGTCCCTTAACGTTAGAGCTAAAAAAAGGGAATGATGGTTTGTAAGTGTTCGTATAATTCATTATACTGTTACTTCTAACGAAAAAAACATCGCATTTCATTTGTTATTAATTAACAAAAAGGTGATTTCGAAATTTTGCCGTGAAAAAAGCACATTTAGAAGTTTACTGCAAAGAAAAACGAAATATCTGTCACTGGAATCTCACGAAATATGATTTCTTTGAAAGTATCCATTAAATGTGCTTTTTCGATGTAGCTCTGTGAAATATACTTACAACCATCTTTAAGCTGATTAGCTTAATACTATTAGAAAATTCAAAATCCATAAAGTCATAAAAAAGAACGAAGCCAATGAATATTATTTATTATAGTTATAACCTATAAGCCTATCTGAAATTTAAAATGAACAATTTATTTGATAATTTTTAAACAAAATTTTTTATATAAAAATATTTTTATAATAAAAAATAAATTTGTTTTACTCTTCATACTAGATTTATGCATTTTTTCTTTTAATTATTATCCTGATTTTACAAACCATTTCTTCTCTTTTCCCTGATCTTTTACAATCTATTTCCTCGTAATACCTCAAGATTTATTGATTGTGGTGTAATAATCGAATACGTATTTATTTATTTTCATTAAAATTGATATATTAAATTGATAAAGAAAAAAATTTCATTTGAAATAAAGGAACTTGTGTGAATAATTTTGCAAATAATTTTACAATACATTCAGTTTGGTAAATGATCGGATCCAAACTTACCACAAACTGTAGGACAGGAAAGCCCACTATCTACACACTGTGTCGTGCACTAAACCTCAGTAATCGGTGAAGGCATTTTACTAGTCATTTCCTTTCACTGCATGGTATATGGGCTTCTTGAATACTCTACGTGACCCACAACCAGTAAGGGACCGTGTACATCTTTCTTACCTTCCCTACCATCTCTCCCGTTACTGCCAGTTCTGCTATGTCCGCACATAATATCTGGTCTTGTTGCTCTGTCGGTAACGCACGAAATTCAATCCTGGTAGTTATTCATCCATGTAGATACAACATGATTAATTTTTAATTTTAAATTTAAATAACCCTATTTCTTTTTAAGTACATGAGTACTATTATTGTGACACAGTATTGATATATTCTTCTATTGCGAGGTAAAAAAAATTATTGCATTAAATCCATTTCTACACTGGATAAAGATAGGCAGTCTCTAAGAAGCTATTCTTATTCAGCATCTAAGCAGTTCCTCATTTAATTGCATAAAGTAATTTATACATGGCCTTCCAGACTCATCTTTAATTTCTTGGTGTTACCAGAACCGTTGGTGTTACATTTCGAACCAGATTTGTCTCTTTTCGCTACGAAGAGGATAACATAATTGCTTTGATATTCTCAACATGAAAGTGAAGCAGATACATTTTCGAGTAATCGTTGAGCTTTTTCTTTAAAATTGTAATCATTTTCTTATTAAGAGGACTTTCTTGAAAACAGTTTAGTACTTTATACAAGCTTTGGTTATGCAGTTACTTGTTAGTTTTTTCATGTTACTTGTTCAAAGCTTCCTTTTTATTGAAAAAAAAAAAACTTTCTTTAAAAACAATCGTCCTTTGCCACAAAGTACGAAGCAATTTAATAACTTCATCCCAGATTATGATGACAGAAGTATAATGATTCAATAAATATAGCAGCAGCATTTAAATGTTTGTTAAATTAATGCTGCCACCTCCAAGAGCGAACAGTGACTTTCATGCAGCAGTCTTCAACTATCAGGAAATTGTTCATTGACACATCGAAAAATTTATGATTGTTTTGGATGCTTAGTGGTGGAATTTTCTCATTAAATGAAAATTGTGCACTACTATTTTTTTCAACCACCGTTCTCCTTCCCCATTAATTCTCTCGATAAAAGCTGCAGATAAAGTGCATAAACCCACAGAAAATGTCTTGTCATACTAAGATAGATTACTCTAGGAGGAAGCAATGCTAAATATCACAAGTAGAAAATAACATAAAAAATGATTTCATATTAAATAGTCATTTAAAAATACTAAAACTAGTAATGCCGATGAGTAAATTAAACAAACGTAGAATATCTCCGATTTACATAGTATTACTCCTTATTTAAAATGAATAGATAAAAATTTAATATGAATAAAACTATTTACGTCAGAGGATAAAATAAAATACAAATTTGAAAAACGCCTCCTACTCATGCATCACTTATACTGATAAATTATATTCATTACGAATACATAATATATGGGTCGACACAATTAGACATAGATAAAATTACCACCGATCGTCCATTTCCCAAGTGAATTAGCGATCAGAGATCGAGGAGAGCTATTTCAAAATTTGCTGAGAAATTGAAATTCAATGTGAATTCGAATTTCTATTATAAATCGACAATAAATTGAAACGTTTAAGCGAAGAGTTTTAAATGTTCTTGACAATCCCAATGTTGCTTGAACTTATTAAAATGAAAAAAGACAATTTGCACTGAACAAGTACACAAGTACGCAGCAACACTTTTGCTTGCAATTTTCGTCCGCATATTATAAAAAAAAAATCTAAAAAAAATAAAAATCGCGAGCGCGAACTCCCGTTCCTAGGCGCGCGCGCGCGCTCATACCTACGCGAGAAAAGCGGAAAGAGAGGAAGAGAAGGCGTCGGGGCCCCTCTCCTCCTGTGCTCTCTCCGCGGCGTGCGCGCGCGCGGATCTCGGCGCCGACAACAGGTGGACGGGCCGCAGTTGTCGGTCGCGCGGGTTCGTTGTCCGACGCGCTCTCCGCTCCGCGGGCTCCACTTACTGCGCGCGCGCGTGCACTAGTCTCTTGTACCTGCGAGTGCGCGGACTGTACGGCGGTGCCGATGGGGAGTGCGCGCCGCCCCGGTGCCCGGTGATCAGCAGCCCCGGGGGGTGACGATTCGACGGTATCCTATACGACGTCCAGTGCAAAGAAGGGAGGAAGGAGGTTGTACCTGTTTTTGAAGAAGAAGAGTGCGTGTGATCGAGCAGTGCCTGCCTCAGGTGAGCGCACGTGCTTTTACCTGCATTTGCATATTTCGGAGATTCGGAGTTTGTGCGTTTCACTCGGGAAAATTTCACGGCGAGTTTTCGGAAAGGAGGAAAAGGAAAAGCCTCGCTCGCTGTAGTGTGCAGGACGGCGCGTCTTTGTCGATAGGAGTTTTATTTATAAAGGATTACTCTACGCTTCGTTGACTTTGTGCATTTTAGTTATGTCTACCGACAAGGTCAATCGATAATTTTTCATTTAATTTTACGCTCATACCCCTAGTTAACTATAAAAAGAGGCGCGACGTAGGTCGCCGCGGGTTGGAGAAAAAGTCAGTTCATAAATAATAACGGCAAACCGAGCCGAGCAAAGTGAGTGAAATGAAATTGAAGTATAAAGATCGTTGGCTAAAAAATAGTTAAAATGATAAGTAATTTAGTGCGCGCTGGAATTCAATATTTTTTTCTCCCGATTGCTTTCACGTTCTCTACGTAAAATTGCCGCGGCGTTTCGCTGTTCTGCGTGGATGTACATCGCAAGTGAGCCGTAAAACGGTACCGCAAAGTCGCGTTTCTGTAGATTTTGCTTTTCGGACGATCTTTCTTTGACACATTTCTCTCAATCTTACAATTCAGTTTGATCTACTTTAGATATCCGCGTTCCTTTTTTAATTTTCGAAATAAATAAACAAATTCTTTTTCATCGAAATTAAGTCACGGCAGCATCGAAATTAAATACAACGGGTGTATTTTCCGATGAAAATTTACAGTCGCCGACGTTTTAGAAAGTCAACAGTGCTCAGAATTATCAGCGGCGCGTGCCGTCAAATGGTCCGCGACCCGAGCGCGCTTCGGAAATCTCGAATTGTCAAATCGGCGGCGCACGTTTTCGCCGCGAAATAACAATAATCCGGATCTCGTACACGCGCGTGCAGCCCGAAGCTGAGGAAGAAGTAAAAAAAGGACGAGAGACGGTTGCGCTCAGGAAAGTCACACCAATTATGCTGATAATTATATGCCCGCCGCGCTCCGTTCGAGAAGAGTGCTCGTGCTCTTTTGCGCGAGCGGCCGCGCGTCTTGCGGTAAAAGCAGCATCAAGATTTCTTTCTCTCTTTTTCCTTTTTTTATTAATTAAAGTAATTTGGCTCCGTAAAAATTATAGCTGCTCTGCGTGCTGTAATGATGCTCGAAACGACGAGAAAAATGTCGAGTTGCGAACAATAGGGTGCGTTTTTCTCATCTTGCAGATTGGCGACGATTTTTTAAAAGTTTTATTGATGTAAAATCGATAATGCGTTACTTTTAATTAATCGTAATGGCTGTTAGTTGGTTTATTGTCCAGAGTATTTTTGTCTCATTAGGAAACTAATTGATGATTTTTTAAAGAAACTACCGCGTAAAACGTGGATAACGCGAGGATATAGGAAAATAATTTCGAGTCTTACGCAATGGCAAAAGAAAGTCAACTAAATTCTAAAGTTGTAAATTCCCCCGGCATATCTCTTAAATCGTCCCGTGCAACCGGCTCCATATTTTCGTTTTCGAGCGAGTGATAAAAATGTCATTTTACAGAAAAATCCGTTCAAATCGTAGGCATCTGGTTTTAGCAGTCGCGAGGTTAACCGAAAGGTGTACACCGAAAATCGAAATGCCCCCGGCGGCAGTCTCTTTTGTATTTTTACGCGGAACGACCAGTTAAGCTAGCAGTCACGCTCCCGAGGAAACTCTCTCCGTCTGAGCGCTCGGTTTTCTAGCTCGATAAGCAAATATTGCGATCGGCGGAAAAAAATACCGAGTCAACCGGTTGCGGCTCCAGTGTGTCGCGCTCGCACCCGATTTTCCAATTTTACACGCGCAGAAATGTAAGCACACAATTTTCCATTTACCACTTATTTCAGGTACACGGTGAACGAACTTCTTTTTTCAATTTTCAAGCATGAGTTTCGGGATTATTTTAGGTGTAACGTGATTTGCGTGATAAAAATTAGGAGCGCGGAAGAGATATATATCTCGCGCGCGGGAATAATAATGCTTGTAAGAGGCCAAGATTCGAGCTTTGCGATTACACATTTGCGCAGCGTTCAGTATCTTGTATCTTTAATGAATAATTAAGCGAAGAAACGCGAAATATTAGAACGCGCTGAATCGAGATATCAAAAGCGAAGGCGCTGAAATTATTAATTTTTAGCGTGAAAGTTTGTTAAATATGAATTTTATTGATCCGAATTATGATCTCAACAATCAACTGCTTATAAAAAAACTCTTCCGGGTAGGATTTAATTCTTCCGGAAAAGTTTCGTGCTCAGAGTAATTGAAAAAAATGAAATTCAAACATTAAAGGTGAATTGCGTTTGGGTTGTTGAACAAACAAATTTTAAATTAAAACGCGTTTCTGTTTTATTTTATTTGGATAATAATTATGCAAGTCGAAATGTAATAACTTAATTTTTAGTGATAAATTACGATAGATATTTCACTAGCAAAATTGTTGTTGAAAAACAAAGAATAATATTTTAACATACTCTTATTCTGATAATAATGATAATAATAAATTAATTAATTCTGGTACTAATGATAACTGGATTTAATATTTTCATACAAATTCAGCTTTTTGAATCGATTCCTATTAATAATTTCAAAATTAAATTCACCCTATCAATTATAGTAAAACATTTTTTAAATATCCTGTAAAAAATCGAATACTACAAGCATCATTATACCCTTCTCACCTCTCGATTACTAAATACACACTTTCAAATCTTCAATCAATCATTCCAAATTTTAAGCAGCACTTCAAATTCAATCGCTCCACGTCAAAATTAAACTGCAATCACCTCGGTGAGAAAACCTCGACACCGCGCTACGCGAAAAGGCGGTGCGCGCGCAAAAAAAAACGGAGCAAGATCGCGCGTCATAAATGGCGCGCACAATCTCCCCGCGAAGTAGGCCTCGCCGTTGCGGGCGCGTATAATACGTGGGACCGCGAGTGGCGCGCGCGGATTGTTTCCAGCCGAGGAAGCGCCGCGGAGAGAAAGGGGGACAATGCGGACGCCCTTACGCCTGATCGAGCCGGCGTAAGCAAATTAGCGGCGCTGCTACGCATTTTTAATTTTTTTTTTTTTTTTTTGAGACCCACCGGTAAAACAAGACCGGAGAGCATTCCGGCTGGGGGGCCGTTGCGCAATCGTGGTTTGGACTAATCGGTGCGGTTTCGTTTTCTAACGAGCGGTTTCGAGCGCACTTAATTATTTTGGGAAAAATCGGAAAAGGTGTGTTTTTTCCATCGGGCAAATGTAGGTGAAACGCGTAATGTTATTTATGAATCTTATAGGGGAGGTTGTAATTAGGTGTTAGATAAATTGAGTTAAACATTTCAGAATTTTTTTTAAACTGGTAGTCAATATAGCAGTTTAATAAAGTCACATAGAAAAAAATTTGAAATATGCTTAAATTTCGAAGTTTTTCTAAATACTAAGTGGAACACTTGGGTGTTTAAAATATAACTCAAAAGTCAACCGTGGGTTTCGTAATAAGCCCGTTACAGAAAATGACTGCTAAATACCCACAATTTTATAATTAACGACTTCCTTTTGTCTCCGCTGAAATCGCGAGCGTTAAGAGGTGCGTAAAGTTTACGGCAAAAAGATAAGCGACAATGGGAATGCCTGAGCTCAAAAATTACGAGACACTTTTATCGTCTACTCAATTACGAAGACAATGCTCCATCTAGCCTGCTAATTAAGCCTGGCGAAAAAGCTGCACTTGCTCTAGTTTTGAGAGGCCACGTTTAAAAAAGAAAAAGGCTGCTTGTCGCGTGGTTCCGATAGACGAAAACGGCGAGTAGTGACACACGTCGCGAAGGTTCCGCGCGCGTGCGCGCGACAACAGGAAGCGGCAAATTCGTCCGATCGTCCTTCACCCACTTGGGCGAAAAGCATGTCGCACCACTGACATAAGAGGATGCGCCTGCCGGAGAAAGGATTTGCCTGGTTGACAATGCGACCAGTGCTCTCACCTGTCCTTTTTGTGCTTCTGTTGTTTTTTCCATGCTCAAATTTGTGGCGCGGAGCGGAGGCTCCGATTTAGTAATCGTCCGTACGTTGACTTACAAAGTGCATTATTTAAACGGGAATCACGCTTTTGCGTATTGTGTAAGATTACTAATAATGATTTTCTTTTTCTTTTTATTAAGGGAATTTTTTTAAGTGATTAATGACAATTGCTCCACTCTTCGCGATGGTCATTCACTTTTTCATCCCAATTATAAAAGTAAAGTTTTTTAAATTTCGGCTTCTAAATCTATATCTATATAAACAATCTATGGAAAAATTTAGTACATAATATGAAATAAGTAATTTATAATGTTTATTTAGTAAGTTTTAAAATAAATGTAATATTTTTTATTTCTAACAACTACCTATTCTTATTCAATTATTGTTTGTCATCTGGAAACAAACTAGTCTAACGGCGGGATAATAACTTATTAAAGTAGTTTTAGTAAAAATAAATTAATTTCAAACGAACTTTCACATCGCTCAAAAGAACTAAAAAAGGTAAGAGAAAAAATTCCAGTGAATACACATTTTCTATCCTCGGAATCCATTCATCCATCTAACAACTGGCGGTAAATTGTGCGATCGTTATTTTAATTGTGCACTACACCGCATATTATCTTCTACACTTTTCTTTCATTTCAAGAAAAACGCGAGCCTTTATAATCTTAATTTATTTGAATCTTCAGATAAAAGTTCTTAATGTGAAAAATAAATTACAAAATAGACGCGATGATATATATACAATTTCAAGAATGGAAGAGAAACTGCACAATTAAATACAAGGATTGTATAATTTTGACATTTCGTTCTAACGTTTTGAATTTAAAAGATTAAGTTGTTTATTTTATTCGTGTTTTGAGTGTAGATTTAAAAATATGCAAACGACATACTTTCGATTTTAAGAATTTGTGATGGTAAATTTAGTCAACAGTTTCAGCTGTTGACAAAAATGACAAATATTTTATGGGAATACGTCCCTAATTACATCTAATCTGTATTTATCTAATTATACGCAGTATATTATTTTATGACTCTTCATACTAAATAATTAGTAGTTAATTATAATAAATGCTTTAGAAGAAAAACTATAATAATCACTGACGTTATTCAATTAGCATAATCACTATTGTAGATAATTTATCATAATTAAATTCTTCATTTTGCAATTTATAGATTGATAAAGATTCCGAAAGTAGTTGTCAAATTTATCGGCGAGCAACTAGGAAAAAAAAGAACAGCCTAACATTACTCCGAGAAAATTGGCAAAGTTTTATTGCGCGCCCCATTATGGACGGGGCGTTGCGGTGGAATTTGACGGAGAGCCATATCTCGCTGTCAAAAATATAACGCTATCCCGCGAAACAAAGCTCGGCATTTCTCCGGCGCGTTTTTCCCCGCTAAAAGAGTATACCGACGGGGCAAAGGCGAGTTTCACTCGTAGCCAGGAGAGCCGCGGATTTTACGAGGCAATTACATCGACTTTCGCGCGCTGTCAGGTGCGAATCGACTCACTTCACTAGAGCGATTCTCGTGACGTCGCCGCGAAATTCCCCACTGCATGCACATTATTACGCCTCTCTTTAGCGCGCTTGCCGCAAATTTCTACCGTGTTATACTCGACCACCTGAATAATTAGGCATTTTCACTTTCTTTTAAAAAGTCCCGGCACCACGAGTTGAGACATTTATTTTACGATTCCGTCGCATGTAAAGCGTACTAGAGGTGAATTTTAAAAGGATGAATTGTACTTAAAAAAAATCAATTGCTTTTATGAATTTTAATTTATTTAATTTTCAGATAGACTAGCTATGCAGAAGACAGAGCTATATCTATAAAATTCATTGAGTTTACTTTAAGCAAATTATGTATATATTCATGAATTTTTCCTAAATTCCTATCGATAAAACACCTCTAACTGAGTGTAGAAAAAAATTTGTTTTGTAAATATTTAAAATAAAATGATTTATTAAAATTTATAAAAAAGAAAACTTGTGAATAAAAGATTAGGAATAATTAGTATTTCTTAAAATGCATCTTTGTAATAACTATAATATTGTAAAAAACGTCTCCGTGCACGTACGAACATTTATTATCGTCCTGTAACCACTTCGAAACGCGAAAATGGATTGCGCTAAATTTTATGTACGTGTAAGATTGAATTATTTCAGCCTGCTTAAAATTTGCACTTTTTTTAGATTGGTTTTTTTAATGATCCTAAAGTCCGTTTCAAATTTTGGACTGTTATTATTATTTTTGAAAGTAAAACTATCTTATAATGAAATTGCAACACGATTGCAAAATTTTTAAAAATTACGTAAATTTCTTAAAAAGTCGCATCAAAACCAACCCTTCAAGAAGCAATCTCGTAAACCGTAATCCCTGTAAGAAAAATGAGCGCATTAAAGTGCATAAACAAGGTACGCTCTTTGAAGACCACCGGCCGCGAAATAAAAATGTGCGTCACGCGCGCAGTGGCGGTCGCTCGAGGGAGATGTATAAGTAAAAAAAATCTCGGGGACCGCTATCTCCCGCGGGGCCGCGCCTTCGCGTCAGCTGTTCTTGCGGCGCATTCATGTCACGAACGCGCGGCTCATCGCGCGCCGGCGCTCGACAGGGGCCACGCGCGCGGCGGCCGCTCTTGCGATGCCGCCGCGGGCTAATTAAGAGGCGTGCGCGCGCGACCTTGCACCGGTTGCCCGTGCCAAGGCGTCGCGAGACGCGTGCGCTCCTATAAATCCGATGGTCGACGGTCGCGCGAGTGGGGGTTCGGACATCGTTTGGTTTTATTGGAGAGATGATTTTACTTTAAGTTTTGCATATGGAAGACGAAGTATTTTTTAAATTATAAACGTTACTTTTAATGTTTCGTTCTTCCCTACCATCCATCCATTAGTTTTTAATAATAAGGTGATAAGTCTCGACCGTTTGTAGTGGTGATATTGGAAGACGCTGACTCGGCTTATCATGAAATCATTTTAATTTTGCATTAATTTATTTATTATTTTTCGAAATAGTAAACAAAAATAATTAATCTAAACAATTAAAGTAGTGCAACAACGTGATCACCATATGACCATTTTTTGAAAATTCTGATATCACTGGATTTTACGTTTTATAGTGATGCTCTTTAATAACCAACATCGATATGTTGTGCTTTGATTAGCTAACACGTTAATGGGAAAATATATAATGATAACATATTATTATAAATCATTAATTTATAATAAAATATATCTCAAAATACCTGGAAACTTCAATTTGGCCGATTGTTTGAAAAAGTGCAATAGTTTTGGTTAAATTTGGGGAATGTAAATAATGAAAATAAAACAATTGCCTCTTTCAACCTTCCCGTTGCAAACTTTAGATTCGGTAATCCCTATTGCCGCTAGCGCGTAATAAGAAGCGCAGTTTCAAAAGCAATTTATACTATCGCTAATATCAGTGACGGCTAAAATCAGTAGTAACAGTCGGTTTCACGGCCAGTAAAGAGTCGCCGTCCAACATTCTTCGTCGCTTCCCCCGATGAGTGAAGGCGAACGAGGCAGTCAAGGGCCCGAAGTACCGTACAAGCGTCAATCTTCTACCGTTTGCCGATCCTCGCGATAATTGCTTTGCCGTGGTAAGGACGTTCGCGGCGCAGCTGTCGCTGCTCCTACAGTTCGACTGCTCTAGTGTTCTTTGGAAAACGGATCTTTGTAAAAATGTTCGAAAAAATATTGTTTGCTTGGTAATTGTACTTGGTACAAATGCTGGAATTTTTTTATGGATGTAAGAATTGGAGAACCATTGAAATTGTTTGCATAGTCATCGGGATATTCATTTACTCATCAATGAAATCAAAATTTCTGAAAAATTGCCATTACGATTATAACTTCTAACTGTTTCTTATAAAACAAAATGTTACTATACACGTTTTTAATCAATTTTACAAAGCACACTAATGCACCGCGATCATTATTATACTGCAACACTTTCCTCCGCGCGTATAACAAGAAAATAAACTACATCAAATCTAAAAAAAAACTCCGCAAGAGTCAATTAACCGGAGAAAAATCCATTTTCTATCAACAAAAAACATTACAAAGTTTCCGTTAAATTCCCACCTCGCGTAATTGACATTGACGCCGATCTACGGCGGCTCGCCGCTGGATCGCGTTCGCCGGCGGATGCATCCGGCGCTCCCGGCTCCGGGAGGATATAGGCGGTGGACGCTTTCGCGAGTCGAAAGCAATCGTTCCGCCTTGACTTTCTACGCGCAGGAAGTCGTTAGGCTTTCAACGCCAATGGCCGTGAACACGTACGCGCGTATTAATAATCGGCCCGGTGTGTTCGCGCGCGCGCTCTCCTTCTTGCCGCGATTCGCGGAAACGGGCCTTTCTCGATTTTCACTGTTAATTGGCCGAACTCGGCGCAGACGAAAAAAATGGCAGGAACGAGCGCCGCGGCGCGCTCGGATTTTATTGACAAATCGCTCGCTCTCCCATCGTTGAGGCGTAATAGTCGCAGCTGGGAGGTAATTTATGTAACGTTGGGATGCACTTTTCACTTTTTGATTGGGCGAAATTTTGATTAATGCAATCCGGTTATTAGATTTTGTACGATTGTGCTGGCGAGTGGAGTTGTTAGGCTAATGATGTGGTAATGCCGATTCGTAAAGTAAATATTCTGCTGATGTATCTGAAATGCCTGATGCAGATCTTTCTCTAAGAAAATTTCTTAAAATGATTGTTGTTATGAGGAAAAGTGTAAAATTACTGTAATACCGAATAATATTTTGTTGCACAAGAATTATTCTTACGAAAAAAGTGTCTAAATGAATAGATTAACTAGTTTACTAAAAACTAAATCTTATAGATTAGGTGATGTTATAATAGATATCAGTGCTCGATATCGGTATGATAATAAAGTTTTCACTCTGCAGATAAAATCAAGTCATATACAGATTGCATAAAAAATGAAAAACTTTTCCTCAAATTGGAAGACAAAATCTTATGAATGTGAAACATATGTCTTTTAAATCAGCGTTGCGGCAGCTCATGCAATCGCAGTACATTTATTTAAAAATTCGATCAATTAAAATTTAATATCTTCTTATGAACGTTCATTTTTGAGTGTTCAACTAACCTACTAAGGCGTGGACTAGTCCACTGGTGTTCTAAGGATAAGTCCATGCCAGAAGTCCAGAATGAAATGTCTTCATTTTTAAAATATATCAGATCTAGTTTCCAATTTCATTAAAATTATACACATCGATGTGCGTGAGTTTTACAAAAAGTAGATTAAAATTTTTTTTGCTGAATGATAGTTTTATTTATAGGAGTACATGAGTGTGATTAAATCGGTTGTATCGACAATCGCAATCGAGTAAAATTTCATCAATTAGAGGCTCATTCCAGCGTGACGAGGTAAACGTTCGCTACACTGTTGCTGCTGTATTATTGTAGCGGCAGAGAAAAACTTTCTGCTCGATTTTCGCTCAAGCGATCAGTATCTTTTTCTCCTTTCGATCTTGAGTCATGACTTTGATGGCGGTGATTATTTAAGACCGAATTTTGCTAGCAGCTTTTGAATGAGTGTAAACTAGGTTTGTTTGACGTGTTAATTAGGTTTTTGCTGCTCTTGCACTGCCACTTTTCATGTTTGAAAAATGATTTCCTTTTTTGCGCCTAAGCAATCATCATCAAATATACAAATTGGCTGTACATTTGCAAGATGTGTGATTATTAAAACTTCAGAAGTTTACGATGTTGGATGTTGAAGGGTACCTTATAATAGATTCTTATGTTCTTTGGGAAATAATTGGGTCCATTTGTTTAATTGTTAAAAAATAAATTTGAACATACTTGAAGAACGAAAATTTAAAAATTACTGAAATTTTAATAACTTTATCACATATATAAACTAGATATTGATGTTCAGCACATTATTAAAATTAACCTAATTTCTTAGGCAGAAATTTGTGAACATTAGTAAAAAAAAACGTATTTAACGGATGAAAAGGGAAAAGAATTGCTATATCAATCATATCTACCAGAAAAATGTAAAAAGGTTAATCTTTTATACACTTTTCTCTCTATCTTTCTTAATTATTGACGAACAATGATGAACCTTTGCCAAACTTTTCTTTTATAAAAAGTATTATAAACAACTTCATCAATTTTGTGTAGAATTCTTCAACAATTTTTATGAAAGGTATATCAACAATAGAATACACCCAGTATGTTCTGGAATCGTTGATATATCTATATATTTGTGACTAGGTTGCAAGTTCCCGAACGTTCGAAACCGGGTAACAATAGGAGGACATTAACATTGATAAACCCGATGTTTTAGAATGTCATTCATAGAAAAGTGAATCCACAGCGAAATTTCGTCAGTGAGTACCCTGAATGATGTAGTAATCCGAAAATTGCCTAAGAATATTAATAAAGAACTATACAATTATTTTCTCCCATCTCCACCTTCACCTCAATTATCTAACAATGACGAAAGCCGAGCACGAAGGTACCAATTAGCCCTTGACGACCGTGACAAAACATCGTCCCACCTCGGCTCCTCCGCAGACACGACCCCATCTCAAGGCGCGAAATCGTCGACTCAGCGGGATCCCCGTCAAAAACGCCGATTAGCCAAGCCCAGCGTCCACCGTACAAGCAATTTCGTTGATACCCGCGCGGGAGGGTACGTACTTAGTCGCGCAATAATTTTTCGACGCGGCCGATCGACCGGCGAGCTTCCGCGAGGCTCCTTTGTGCAGCGGGCTCGTTGCGCGAGTGCGCGGGCCGTTTATCGCAATTGACGTGCAGGAACGAGAGGCGCGAGCGATCATCCGGCGATCGACGCTTGCCTCATCCGCGGCCGGCCGCGTGCGCAGTGACACGGATTGCGACTTCGCGGAGGCCTCAGCTCGGCTCCTTTCTTTTCGTCGAACGCGCCAAGCGCGTTTTCTTTTCGGCGGAAGCGCCGCTCTCGCGGAAGCCGATTGTTCCGATCGGAGCGCCGGTTTTATCGGTGGAAAGCTCTTTTTTCGGGGCAGACGGTTTATTAACGGAGGAGCGGACGGTCGTGCGAAACTGCGAACGAGTGTTTTGGGAGTTATTGTAGTCATTGTTTCATTATGAAAACGAAAATGTTGACTAGTAAAGAAAATTTTAATTAGGATTTATGTAATTATATTACATTTTAAAGAAAGCAAAGAAATTGTTAAACTGTTCCTTTAATGGAAATAAATTTTTTTGTATTTTAGTTTTGATTATTTAATTTTTTCATTAATAATTTATTACCCAAGAAATTGCAACTGCAATTTAAATTAACAGAAGTAACTTAAGTCTAAACAAAAGTTTAAACTTTTCTTATAAAAACTAATAGTAAGTATTTTTACAATGCAGCAATTTTTACCAAGTTATGGATAATATCACAAGGTCACTTGGATCCAGTAATATTAATCAAATAGTAATTTTGTAAAAATGCGAGGACCATTTTTATAAAAAACATTCTTTGAGTTTACTCATGAATAAATTATTAAAGACTTGGAAAGACTTGACATAAAATTTATAATCTATATAACCGCATATTATAGAGTTGCAAAAATAAATTTTTTGTTTTTTGTTTCAGAACGAGGTGGAAGCAAATTTTTTCCAATGTCTCTTAGGCAATGGCCAGAGACAGGCTAAGCTACGATTATTCAGAGAGTATGAGCGATGCGACAACATGTAGCTGCATGGCAAGTTCTATAGAAAAGGTGAATAATTATTTTTTATCACATAGTTATTAAAGGCTATTAAAAACTTGATCAATTAAAATGTGTAGCTTAATAAAATCAAATAATGTTACTTAGACCGTAAAATATTGAATCTTAACGTGCAGACTACTTTTAATTTCGTTCTAACGAGCGAGTACCTTTTTGCGGATATTTCAATCATCTAGTTAGACCAGAAAAACCACACTGAACATTTTCATACGTACACTCGTTTCTTTTTTTTCAATTCAATAAAAAAAAACATTTTCTTATTTCTTTTTAATCATATTATATAAAACAAGTCATTAAAAAGCCTATTTTTCCCATAAATTTTACAAACTTCATTAACTAATTAATCACGAGAGTAAAATTGTAAATTCCATGTCAACGTCTTACCGGGTCCGGCCCATTTCCACTTAAATTCCACTTCTACTTCCTTCAAAATCCGCAACTACAACCTAACTAATTCCTTCGCTAAACCAAATCGGTCAGTCCGCAATTACTCTCCCAACAGCACGCACCTCACCTAAAACAACCTACCCTACCGATCGAACGAAAAACGAAAAGTCATCGATCGAAACAACGCTTCAGTGAAAAGGGAAACAAAAAACACTAACAATGCTGCTGGGTCAGTGCACACTGCGCGGCTGCGGCGGCATGTTCCAGGAGCCGTTCTTCCTGCACCCGCCGGGCTCGCGGCCCCGGGACGGGCTGTACATCAACCCGATGACCTTCCAGGCGTCGCGGCCGTCGAAGGACGGCGGCCCGGTGGCGGCCAACGGCTCGCCCGAGTCCTTCTACCTGCACAGCCCGCACGACCTCGTGTACACGAGGATCACCCACCTCTTCGACGACAGCGGCAGCCTCGCGAGCAACGAGCGCTCGACCACCACCGCCAGCCGCTCCTCCGTCGAGAGGAAGGACGAGACGCTTACCGGTAAGTGTGGCGCGGCCCACATCGCGCGCCGCCGCGGCCTCGATCTCGTCGCGGAGGATGAGCCGCTCGTTATACTCCGCGCCGCGAGTTCCGAGTTCCGATGGAGAGATTTTTTAGTAAAAGTACTTACGTTTTTAGGGTTTTTTTCGTTGTTACGCAATGTTACAGTTTTGTAAGAATCGTTACGTAACGAGCAGCGTGCAATATTTTAAATGTTATCGGTTATACGAACGCAGCAGCCTCGTTTGAAGTGGATAGCATACTTAATTTTAAATAAATCTGTCCCAGTTTTATGAGAAATACGTAAAATCATTACTGAAAAAATGACTATCGCGTAATATTTAATTGCAGCAATTTGTAAATGTATTATAACATATTTTATTCATTTTGTTACATAAAAATTCAAAATCAAAATACTCGTCCTTATATAGAGTCAGTTTGTCTACGATTAAGTACGATACCAATGAAGTGGCTTCGACGTTCGGCGGCGTTTAAAGAAAAGAATTACTTTCAACAGATATTTAGTTTTAACTATTAAATGTTTAAAAATCAAAAACATTCGAAAAACGAGTGATTGTTTTATATTCGAACGTTAACATAACATTCTAGCTAAACAATTCGATTTTTCCGTAAAAAATCTTTAATTTCATTTTTTATTCATTGATTGAAACAATTATGTACGTTTCATTTTTTATTGATTGATGAAAACAATCCATTTGTAACAATATACTAAGAAAGGTTAAACAATTTATCCTCGTAAAGTTACATGTAATTCGTTACTTTTTAAAAACTTTCTAGTTAGTTTTATTGATGATTTCCTCGTCAACCTTAGTTTTATTTATTTCAATAAAAAAGCTATCATATTGCCTTACAAGCTTCAAGTATCATCTCAATGCTTTTATTGAAAAGTTACCGATCATCTTAACGCATGCTCTTTTGCTAATATTTTGAGCAACACTTTATTATCACTGCGTTACAAAACACCGGAGGCCTTCTTTGCTACTTCATTGCAGAAAGAAGCCAGAAAAAAGCTTAATTGATATTACTTAGCATAAAATAAATTTTAAACGTCATCTGCAATATCTGGCGCCGAAGCGCGGAAGCCACTGCATCCAACGAAAAACCGCGCCGCACGATGAAAATGATTTATTAATAGGTTCTTTGAAAGGATTTTTATAAGAACCTCGCGAAAAAGCAGGTTAATCTTTGTACGCGCGATTTACCGAAAGCCCGTTAGGTCGTTATTGCTCATAACGCAGGCGATGCTCATCCTTAATTCAAATATGATTAAAAGAAATTTATCCTTTATCCGTTATTAAGAAAAATTCATTCACAACTTGCAGAAAAAATTAAATTGAAAAGTTGTATCTAAAATAGAGAATAGAAAAGCCTGCTACAATTTAATGGAATGAAAGGAAATCGCATAAGTGCTCACAGATCGTAGGGCATATAAAAGTGACCTTAATTAAAGTACGATTAAAAAAGAATGGATTATTTAAGGCTTTCATGATGCTTTGTATTATTTTCATTATGAGATTTTTTAGATTACAAAGTTAATGGTTCACGGTTTGATCTAAATCTGATTAAAATAAATTTATTTATAAAAAGTAAAATTTAAACAAAATAAAAACCTTTAAAACAACAGCTACTGGTGTAAGAAGATGTCGCATGAAAATTAATATGTCTAATAAGTCTATAACCTGAATATAAAAACGGGCTTAATTCAAATACGATTAGAAGAAATTATTTTAAAAAACTCATTTCCCAACCTCACCAAAAAACTCTAATTAAAAAAACTCCAACTAAATGAGTAAAAGTTTGCGTAGAAAAAACTACGAAGTAAAAAAGTCATCGCATAAATCCGCGCTCGTCACAGGGCATAAAGCCGTCAGTCGACGCACCCGGTAGCGACGTGTAGAAATAAAAAAAAAGAAAGAGAATCAAGGCGTCCGCGGCGAAACGACTTCGTCTTTTTTTCACGATACTGTGTTTCTTTTCTGTTCCTCTCTCGCGGGGCGCCCAGTGAAAGTGGACGTGCACATCAATAACGGTACGTTCAAGCCGATGGGCAACGGAAGCGGCGCGAGCTCGCTGCGCTCCGAGGCGGCCAAGGACAGCGGCAGCGAGCACGCCTACGAGCAGATTTGCATCAGGCAGGAGGAGCAGGGGAGCCCCAAGTACCTGCCTGCCCACAAGAAGCTCGCCGACAATGCCCCTGACGCCAGGTGATTATCCTTAGTTTACGCCGTGCGTACACCCCCCCCCCCTCCTTCTTTGTGTTATGATCGTGTTTTGACTCTTCTTTTTTTAAGTGGGTAATGACGACGTCATTCTTTTTAACCGTTGCGATAATTGCTCGTTGCGCTTTACCGGATTTATTTCGAAACTGAATTATTGAGATTCGGTCTTTGGGATGCGATGGGATATCTCGATACTGCGCTCGTTGCTATCTTGATTTATGGTTTTTTGTTCGATTCTGTCAAGTGTGCATTCATTAGCTTTATAGCTTGATGCGCGAGTTATAAAGTGCACCGTTTTATAGACTCATTTTCATGTTTCCTCGTAAGAGTGTAGATAAAACAGTAAACAGAAAACATAGTAAAATAAAAATCGTAAAGCTGATAAATATAGTTGTCAACAGTCAATTACAGTGTGTGTAAGGGTCGTTTTCATAGCTTCGAATTATGGAATTTAGATTACGGAATATTTGGATGCTCCTTAGCCGCGCCGTAAAATCTTTTGATCTACATCAACTTTAACCGTTTTCGGTGAAACTAGTTTTCTACTTCTAAAAACTAGCGCGTGATAAGAAAAATGAGTAACCAAAAGATTTATTTTCCCCAAAATTCCAACTCCACGTTACGAAAGTATATTTTATGCAAATGAGTCGGTTTTCTTTCACTCCCGAGGAAAATTAGAATAACCGCATACATTTAAAGACCTTTTTTTTCTTAAAAAAAAAATAAACTGTAAAATTATATTTATGATGTTTCGATCGGCATAAACTGTGAGCCCCGTTAATTAATGGCGATTACGTATGTTTTCCTCGACTCAGCCGATCTCGAAAAACGGACCGTCGGTACAGTCGGTCCAGCAGCGCCAGTGAGTCGTCAAACATGAGCAGCGAGGCCCACTGCTACTCCTCGACGACGTCGACGCCGTCGCTCTCGCGGAACAGCAGCAACGAACGAACGAGTAGAAGTCCGAAAATTCCAGAACCTCCCTCAGGTATTTTTCGTTAAATTAATATGGGGCTTAATGGGTAAAATAGAAACATATCAAAATAATAAAAAAGAACGCATAAGAAAAATATTGTTATTATGTCAATAATAACAAAAATTTAATAAAGTTAATGAATTTGCGTTTTTTTTTAAGTATGAAACTCTTAAACTATTAAATACGTAAGAGAGAGGGGGCATAATGCGAAAAAGTACAATAAATCGACATCGTCTAAACTTGATCAAAAACCCTTTAAATATGAATTCATACAGAGGGGATTATAGATAAAGTTTAGGTCACTGCGTAAGTATCACCGATTCACTGTACTTTCTCCCCGATGTTCCCCAATCTTTCTTACATTATTTTATTTGTGCAATTTTCCTTTAAAATCAATTTTTTTTATTGAGCAGTTAATTTCGAATCGCAGCAGGTGTCCCATTATGTCCCGATTAATTCATTATCGCTCCTCTCCGCTAATATATTACGCTTCAATTTTTGTTTTACGAATTTGAATCAATTACACGCATTAATTATGCAAATGAACATGTCGAATTCGCGCGCTCGAGATTAAATAGCCTGATTAAAATTTTAATCGTCAAATCCACGCACCGTTACGAAAATTATTATCGGCAACAATTTTTCTAATTACCCCGAAGAAGCCGTGTAAGTACTGTGATTTATGTAAGTAATCCTCGAAATTAAGAAACTCAGAAACTGATAAGATTTCTCCTCGGACACTAGCTCCCGCGTTGCTAACCAGCTTTAATTATTCGAATTCATAAGCCGCCTAAATAAATCATACACCGCCATCCCGCGGAGATTCCGCGCTTTGCGTCCAGAGAAAATATCCGAGCGGACGCGCGCTTCTGAAAAAAAAAAAACATTATCGCGCGATCGATCGCTCACGTACGGAGAAAATTATTTCTAGAGGAGAAATAAACCGATTAGGGCCGCTCAATGGAATCGCGACTATTGCACGCGCGTCGATATCGCAACTCGGGCCGGAATGAAGATATATTTTGTCGGCTATCGGGCAATTGGTATTTTTTTATATTGGAAAAAATCCGCGCCGGAAGTGAAAGCGGCCGAAGGTGCGCGTCCCCCGTGACGCTCGATTGTCGCTCGATCGATGCTCTCCCGCCGCGGTTTTACGCGCGGATTAATGAAGTAACGCGGCGCTCGATTAATCAACAGATCTTAATTGATCAAAATTTTATAACACACTCGAGTTCGAGCGGGTATTTAATCAGACTTATAATTCTGTCTCATTTCTCTTTAATTCAGTCGCTGTTTCTTTTCTTAAAAAAATTGATTTTAAATTGCCACTGAATACATTACATTATTAATCGGAAGAAACTTGCTATAAATTTCTCATTGAAAAGTGTATCATTAAACTCGTTTTGCCCGATAGAAATTACTTAGCAACAGGCGGATTGTCGCAATTGTCAGTAATATATCAAACCGATTTTCAGAAAGGAAAAACTCGACGACGAGCTCGACGAAGGCGGAAAGTGAAAAGGAGACGAAGACACCGATCAACGGACCGAGGCAAGTAGGCCAACTCGATCGAGTGTGAAGAGAAGATTGAGAGTCCGATATGGCTCTCTGCGGCCCGAGCGATTATCCGAGCACGCGCTCCTTTTTTTTACAAGGGAGAAAAAAATGAAGGAAAGAAAAGGGAATAACAAAGTAAGACGCTTATTTGTCAGCGGTTACCGGCGTGCCCGAGCATTTCATTGGATTACGGGGCTCGCGGCTCGTCGTGTGTAGATGCATTTTCTCCGTAATTGGATAATTTGTGCTCGATCGTAGGAGGATGTACTAATTTTTCTGACACAAAAGTTGCATAAAGGATTTGTGCCCCGGGTAATACTTATATCGTATCGGCGGATTTCGAATGCAAATCGTTTTTAAATTTTACGCAATTAAGTGAAAATATTTTTCTCCGCGGCGCACTGTGGCACTTAATGTTATTTATGGAAGAAAGTTCATATTGTCTATTGTTTTCAAATTGAAAACTATTACTGCTGTTCTGATAATAAGCGCCTTACATTATTCTTATCTATTGTCAAACTTATACGTGCAATTTTTTAAGTGGGTAAATGAAATTTGACACTTAATGGTCTTAAAATTACATATAATCGTGGTAACGCGGTATGAAATTGAATAAAAACAGCATTAAAGAATCTATAATTCTTAAAAAGTATTACATGCGTCGAAGTTTAAAAATTTTAATTACAAAATTATCGCATGATTTGTAATACTTTCTAATTGCATCACTATAAAAAAATAAAATAAAAAGATCGATGGAAGAATGTACCGCAATTAATATCAATGACACCGTAATTGATTAGTCATCGAATGATAAAACAAACTTTGTCAATCGACCGATTGTTTACATCTAACGACCGTCGAAGGAAAAGAAAAAGGATGTTAGAGTTTGTTTGAAAAGAAAAAAAAATCGATAAAGCGATCACTTTGTTAACAGTATATTCAGGCCACCACCGCCGCCACCACCACCTCCGCCGGAAATCGAGGAGGTCGTAATAGTGACTTCCAAAGTCGTGGAGAGCTCGGTCAGAGAGGAGAAGAAAGATGGGAGCCAGTTGAGCACGCAAGAGCAAAAATGCGAGGCCACCATCACCACGATATCCGGTAAGGATTTCTCTCACGCAAACTTTAGCTACTATAAGCCCGAGTCTCGGGTTACTCCGGTGCATCGTATTTTGCACTTCGCGCTTCCTGCACCTCGGGGTCTATAGGAAAACAATACGTTTTATTATTTGTTTCTTATTAATGTTGAATCGGATAATTCAATTAGCCGTCGCTATTGAATTGTACAACACTTGTAAGCGAGTGTGGATTTACCCGAGTGTGAATGAGGAATGACGCCTCGTAATTAATCGATCATCAGCTGTCG
Source organism: Eurytoma adleriae (assembly GCA_900480045.1). NCBI lineage: Eukaryota > Metazoa > Arthropoda > Insecta > Hymenoptera > Eurytomidae > Eurytoma > Eurytoma adleriae. Next base: position 217,144 of record UXGC01000207.1, read on the forward strand.
TAAATTTTATTGCTGTAAATAACTGTAATTAAATTGAAATCGTTCGTTTCATCGTAACTTTTTTGCAATCTAAAAGGACGTATACTTGCGCGTTACAACACATTAGTTGCAATAAGCTGTAATAGATTTAATGATCTATAAAATCTAATTGATTTAGCTTTCTTTAATTACTCAAAATTCCTTTTGACAAATGCAAGATTTTTGTTCTAAATAGAATCTGTTTAAATCGTATCAGGTACGTCCAGAATAAATTTATAATTGTATTATTGTATGCCATAAATTTATAATTCATAATTCTATCAATTAAACAATTATCAAAATTTCGTAATAGAAAACTGAGAAAATATTTTAGGAAAATTTACTAAATTTTTATTACAATTTTTTATCACATCATTTCAAGAATTATTTATATAGTCATTTTTTGCAAAAGAATAAGAATAATTTGTCTACAAGAACTTCTCTTTGTGCGTTTAAAACTTAAAAAAATGAGTATAATTTGTTAGAAATAAAATCTACAAAAAATGTATTCTATCGATCTAATAAATTAAACAAAAGTCTTTATTTGCCAAAAATTAAAGATCAGCTTATTGCAAATAAACGAACTTTATTAAAGTAACACCATTTGAATTGTGGCGTTACCCCGGAAAAAGTAAACCTATAGGTCCATTGAATTCAAAATAAAAGAAAACAATGCAATATAGAAAAAAGAACAATAAAACAGCCAGTCTTAAGAATCGCAATAGAGGCCATAAATTTGACGTAACAAAAATCAACGTCAAGATAATCCCGCTATTATCAGAGCGCATAGTCGAATGGCCGCGGGCGCATCGTGCAGCCGCGCGGCCGGGCAATTAGCCCAGCGAACGATAAAAGGAAGAAACCTCCGCGCGGTCCTCCCCCGCGAGCTAGAAAAAGAAGGAAAATCGGCGCCGATAGTCGCGCGGGCGGTACCCGCTCACCGGGGGCTTCACACGTGCGCGCGGGCAAGAAAACGCCGTTTAATTGGGCCGCGCGCGCGCGGCGGTGGGCCCCCCCTGCAAGCGCGCCGCGTATACGCACACTCCCGCGATTACGGATGTGCGGCTGAGCATTACTAGACCATGGCGCTCAGGCGGGCATATAATACACTTACCTAGATTTCACTCCGCGGGCTATCCGCTCGACACGCTAATGAAGGAGCTCTTCCGCCTTTTTTCTCGGGCCCGTTCCCCCGCCTGGATGCGCGCGTACCCCCGCGGGCCGTGCCGTACGTGTGCGTGCGCACATCTACTCGGGCCACCTGTCGCGCTGCAGCGGCCAAGAAGCACGCGGCGCCGGAGGAGCGAGCGGCCGGCGGCGAGGCCGCGCCGCCCCCAGTCGCCGCCAGCAGTCCGTCGCCGGCAGCCTGCGGCAGCGACGAGGAGCCGAGGCCGGCCGCCGGAGCCCCGAGCAGCGCGACGAGCGCGACCACGACGACGACGCAGACGAGCTGCCAGGTGACGGCCCACCTGGTCAACAGGCACATGGTGCTGCCCTTCATACCGCCCAAGTTCGCCAGCCAGGCCGCCGATTCGGACACGCTGCTCAAGCCCTCCGAGTACCTGCGCAGCATCTGCAAGGCCGCCGGGGCGCCCGCGACCAGCAGTCTCTCCAAGGCCAGGTGGGTGCTTTCGAGCTTTTTTCAGGATGGCTTTTTTTTTTTGAGGGAGTAAGGTGCGTTTGGTTTCTTCGCTTGGTTGCGCCGAGACTTTCTAGGGAAAGTCCCTTGGTTGCGCAGCGCATGGAGATGAGGAATGGAAAATTTTGGGGACCAGCCTTGCTTTTAGCTTTCGGGGATACTGATCTCGATAAATATTGCAATATCCTCGTTTTGTAAAAAATGTAACTTATATCCATCTTTATTACACTCGTAGGATTTTTATTGCAGATAAAATGGTATCGTGTTAATGACCACTATTTAGCAATCGTACAGGTTTTACTGATACAATGATAAGCTTCAAAGGTATAAATACGATTCGTATGAAAGCTTTTCAGTTTCTCGAAAACTTTAGTTAGTTCTGTTATGCGCGGAACAGTACCGTAAGGTTTTAAAAACTTTCCAGGTGAGGAAATTAAATTTATGCCAACATTTTTATACTGAATTCAATAGAAATATTTATTTTAATGATAATATGACTTAATTTAGAAAAAATCTCTAAATTTTTAATGGTATAAAACGAAACATTTTATTTCAAACAAAGAGTAAGTTTGAAAAAAAGGTAGATCGAATCTCGCGATTTTTATTCATAGAGAAAGTAAAATAATTTGCACAAACAAAAAATTGACATTTGAATATTTATGAATTCAAACAGTAAAACCTAGCTGTTAATAAATTAATATCTCGAAAATATAAATAAGCTGTCAACGAGCTTTTTCATTTATTTAAAATTAAATATTTAAATAAAACAATCCACACGTCCGCGGCGGCTTCTTACTTTTCACTACCTATATTCCATATGATCTCTTTTTTCTCTGTTTACGCGCGTTCCGGTATGATCATATCCGGCTCGACAATAAGCACTTTTATTCGTGAAATTCACCAGAATTATATCGCACATATATCAGAAATGTCTACGGGTTTGGTCATTAAAAAGAATGTATCGCTAAGTCAGCACGAAAATTACCATTTCATTTTGCATAATTTAGTTTAGTTGATTTCATTAAAATATCATGCTGTACCTTATTGTCGGATTTTCGAGAAGAGAGATACTCGGGTTTTTAACTTGCACCTTTTAGAGTTTTGAATGCATCGGCCCGTGAAATCAAGAGCAAGGCATTTTCTAATTTATTCGCATAAAAATTTACATACATACGATCCTAGAGACATGAAGATGTTTTTTAGCCTGCATTCGTGTAATTTCTCTGTTGTCCGAAAACAAATAGGATTGAAATTGTTATATTATAATTATGTATTTAATGTTTCGTTTTATTACTGCTTTAATTTCTACTATTTCGAGTGAATTCAGATTGAAACGTTCCATTAAAAAAATTTCGAATTTCAAAAAATTATTTGATTCAAATGTTCTAAAAGAAATATTTCCTCAAAGTAAAATGTTAAACTTTGAATTACATTAAAGAATATATTTAAGTATTAATTAAATCACATGATGATACTTTATTTCAAGTAAAATATAGTATATTGTATACCAAGAGAAAGAAGAGAAGTGAGCTTTTTTTAGATCGTGTATTGCAATCATACGAGTTTAAACTCACTTCGCCCTTTTTTCTGCCCGCCGATTTAAAAAAAATGTCAATTCTGTCCCTACAAAAAGATATCATAGCATATTACTCATCTAGGGAGGTAATGTAAGAATGGTCCCAGATCGCATGTAAATTGTCACCCGAGGCGAAGCCGATGCGGCGACAAACATTACATGCGATCTGAGGCATTCTATTTTACCTTCCGTGATAAGAATACTATTTTTTTGCCTAACGAGGGAGAAAATACAATTATCACTGAATTAAATTTAGAGAGAACCTCAACGTGTCATAAATTTTTAAAATCCCTCCTCCCTGTACGATATCTTCAATGAAATATGAAAGATCGCTTTTTATTTAGGTCGGTGGATAACTTGGATATCCAAGGTCGTTCGGGCGCGTCCGAGGAGGAGGCGGAGGAGGAGGAGGAGGAAGAAGAGGAGCGGGAGGAGGATCGCAAAAGCACGGAGGTGGTACAGTCGCGGGCGGAAATCGTGACGAGTTCGGGTCCACCACCGCCACCCCTGCCGCCGCCGCCGCCGTGCGGTGCTGTGAATCCACAGCCCAACAGCGCGCCGGCGGCACCGGATGCCCCCGATCAAGTCTCGATCAAGCCCACTAACCAGCCCCAGCAGCCCCTCGCCACCATAAGCATCCAGGACCTCACCAGCGTGCAGCTACGGCGCACCAATATCAAGATGAACGCCTCCAAGACCTTCTCCGCGCCGCCAAATCGCAGCGTGTCCATGACCAACGGTTCGTATTTGGATGCTAGATCTTGAGCTAGATGGAGAGAGGCTGACGAGGCATGATTGAATTTAGAATTTTTCTAACTGGGAGTGTTAATTTTAATCGTGTAGAAAACGTTTGAATGAATTGATCTTTAGTGTTTCCAATCGATAAAAATTTTTTAATTTTTCGTTGATAAGTCTAGTACGCATTATCTTCTGGTTTACTTAATAAAAAATTATTAAAAAAATTAATAAAAATCAGTCTGCTTGGATGACAAAAAATAATTTGTTAACAAAATTGATCAAAAGAGACAATGCATTAATCTAAATAAAAAAAATGTACATCCGCTGAGAGGAAAGTAGTAGTTTGATATGCAGGATCTATTAAAGTAAAGTGCATGCCTGAATTGAATTTCCTTTCTCGTCAAATTCAAACGATTTAGAAAGTTTCATCAAAATTCGACACCAATGTTCCTACAACTATGATCGAAAAGTAACTTTTTAGTTTTGTCGTCATGATGGATTAGCGATTCCTGTTTTTAAGACATTTCGCAATAAATAATTTCAAGTATATATCCGTTCTATAAATTGCAAAACCAGTTATGCAGTAGCGTTGTTGATATAAATTTTCGTTGATTTTAAAGAAATTTAGAAACGGGGACACTGGGGGAAACGTTAATCTCACACTGACAAAACGACATTTCACTTGCATTTTTCGTCGTTTCGACTTTATTATGGAAATAAATCAAATCATTAAGTCGTTTAGAGCGTTAATAAAATTCGAATGTTTGAAAGTGACTGCTTTTCATCACTGCTATCGCGCTTTTCCAATCGTATGGCAGTTAATGTTATTATTGGAAAATAGAAAAGATCGATTTTTTATTATCTCGTTATTTCTTTTTTAGTGTCAGAAGCATTCTTCGTCCAGAAAACAGACCTCATAGCCGAGCTGAAAAAAACTAAGGATATCCCTGGGATTAAGAAGCTGAAGGTACAAAGAGCGCAGGTCGAGAAATCTCAAGAAGAAAATCTTATCTCCGAAATTAACAAAGCTTTCAGCATTTCGAAGTTTGTAGATCAAGTTAGTGTTTTCTTTTATTTCTATAAATAAATAAAATTTATCTCTTTATACTGCGACCAGGCGAATAAAATATTACGCAACTCCTTGCTAAATTCCAGATACCGGAAAAAGACAGTTCTGGAAATGTAATACCGATTTGGAAACGGCAAATGTTGGCCAGAAAAGCCGCCGAACGTGCCAAAAAGGAACTCGAGGAGCAAATTGCGCGTGAGAACGAAGAGAAAAGGCAACGGGCCATTCCCCCTTGGAAAAGACAGTTGCTCGCAAAGAAAGATAGCGATGTCAAATGTACAGGGTAAGGTGAACAATAAAAAATGAAAAAAAAAAAGAAAAGAAAAGGAACGAAAGAGGGCATTGTTTTAATTCATTTTATTATAAAGTTTCACTTCATTGATTAACTTTATAGACGTGACTGATAACATGATCGATGATCTTAACAATCATAAAATTGCTATAAAAATATTCAATTATATTGTTCAAAGTTTTTATACTATCCAAGATTTCCTAAAAAGAAAAAGAAAGGAGTTTAAGTAACAATAAAGATTTAACTATACCTCTATAGATAAGTCAGTTCCTTGAAGTAAAAAGAAATACATATTTTATTTCTTGAACAATAGAGCAGGAATTAATCGAATAAAAAAATTGTCAAACAAATACAATATAAAAATACAAAATATTTTTTTATTGTATAGATCAAGTACATCACAGCCAACAACACCTGTAACAAGTAGCCCACCGAAAATTGAAGTGCCGATCATCCCGAAGAAAGATCCGGTCATAGAAATTCCAGTAGCGCCACCGGCACCACCGGCACCACCGACTCCTGCTGTAGTCGCCGAGGAAATTAAGCCCCCGGCAGTGCCACACGAGGACAAACGAAACGGAGAAGAATCCGAAAGCGTGCACATCATCCCTTGGCGGGCACAGCTTCGTAAGACCAACAGCAAGCTCAACATTCTCGATTGAGAAAGGGAAAAGTATAGATTGATATCGGCGCCTCGTTTTATTATCCCGTGTTCTTTTGTTAACGCACATAAGAGATACAATCGATCGCTGGACGCGACGATCGAAAAGAAATATTTTTGTAAAAAATGATTGCTTCACGACCAGAGAATCTTTTTCAACGACCTGCTGGCGCGAAAGTCATTGCGATAGTTATTTATGTGAATATTATGAGTATAAGATTTTTACTGTAAAAATATAAACAAATTGGAAATATTTGAAAGATTAACGATTATATTAGCCAGCCATGGCGAAGGGTAACTGCTGCATTAATCCTCGTTATGTTAATTTTAAGATAAAACATCGAATGTTTCTTTAACGTGTAAATAAAGTTTATTTCGTTAATTATAAGTAGTGATGCATGACAATTTGATCTACCTATCGTCTTTCTTATTATTATGTTAAATGTAGAATAAGAAGATACAACAAAATGGATAGAAGATTAAATTATATTACAAATATAGCTTACATAAACAAAGAATTAGTGAATTAGGAAGCAGAGCAACAATTGCAGCTAAAATTAACGAAATTATAGATCCAAAAACATTAGTACAGCAGAATGTTATTGCAATTGTGGTAAATATTTATTAAAAACGTGATAGGGAAAAATTTCCAATTTTAAACTACTAGAAGTAATAAAGTAATTTTCGGCAGAAGTAATCTTTGGCAATATCAATGACTGCCTTTTTAAAAATAATATTAATATATTGTTATGTGCTTTGTAAAATAAAAATAATAATAAGAATGTTATTTTGATATTCTTATTCCAAACTGAGAATGTAACAGGAAATATTACGTTAGTGTTGAGTGTTACAGCGAAAAGGCGCACTGTACCGTCATCCATAATGTTCTAAACTACATCATTTAGCATAATCGTTAAAATTATGGAACTATTTTTTTTCTTACATATTTTCTATCGAAGGCAAATAATTATATCTATAAACTTCGACATATTGCCATAAATTTAAAACTTCCAATAAAACGTTATTCTTAAGTTATTCCGCCAGATGGAAGCGTCAAATTTATGTCTGTACATAGTCTTTAAAATAGCTACACACCAGTTTCCACCACAGCATCTTTTTGTGGGGAGTATGGATTTGATTGCTAGTAGTAGTTTACACGGTGTACCCTACTTTTAGATCTCCAAGATTAAGCAATTCAAGCTTATTGATTGATATAAGTCTCTTTTGGAGATCCTCTCGCTTGCTTTGCGTCGAGACGGGAGGATTATCGCCGAATATCAACAAACATACGGCTAATCTCTTGACAGAGCAACACATCTACAATACACTCTGCTATTAGATCATGCTCAGAATTTTTGCGTTAGAAATATTGTCTCAACTGTCCAGGCATGAAAAAGTAAAGCTAGGACTGCTTCCAGTACCCTTACATTGCAATCATTCTTTGATTCGACTTATAAAATCAAGTCTGATGTATTGTTACGGGTTATTAGGCCTTCCGTAACTTATATCTTGGATTCTGTTCCGCTATATCGTCGGGTAAAGTTCAGTTTTATGTTATAATTCTATTTACAGATCACGCAATAATCGAAAGTAAACGTTGGGGTGAAATCTTCCAACACATATAGAATGTAGAAGAATTACAATAATAGAATCAACTATAACAATAATAAGAGCTACTGGTTGATGAAAAAGAAATTGGAGTTTTGAGATCTTTTAGTAGAAGGAGGAACAATCTCGCTATTAACATTTATAAACGTTTATCTTGGTCAAATCTTAAAACCGGGATATTTAAATTAAAAGCATGTTACTTTTTTAATAAATTTTATTTTCAATAATTCATTTACATACAATATAAATTTTAGATAAAATTTGCAAAATTTGGTGTTCTGGTAACTTTTTGCTGGTACTGCTCCGAAACTTTGTAAAAATATCCAAATAATCATTGCTATTGCAGATTATTATCTGACTTAACAAAAATCTTCGTCGCTCAATCAACTTCGCCATTACTTAATTGTTAGATTTTTTTGAAAATCAATTTTGAAAAATCAACTTTTTTGTACTCTATTTTATCCAATTCTCCATGAATTAATACAAAAAATTATTATGCAATGCAAAATAATTTCCGTAAGACAAAATGAGATTTAAAACATCAAAAGTGGGGGTACAGAAACTGTATCTGGTTAACCAGATAACTGTTTATGAAGAATGGGTACGTACTCGTCCCACTGGGCCTGGTACATATTGCCAGCAATTGGTACTCCAAGATTGTGTTCATCGGCATATCGTTGCATAGAGAACTTGGGTCTTCCGTCGCGCGAGTTATTGGCTACGCGTTTTTCGCTTGAAACATCAATTTTTCCCGCTTGTTTGTAAACAAGCAATATATAACGATGCAAACCCGAGTCTTTTGGTGGCCCTGAACCTATATATGCTGACAAGGTATCACCCTTGAATACTTCATTACCCGGCACATTTACTACCAACCAGTGTAAAAATTCACGATTAGAAGGCTCCCGACGGCTCGGTGCATCTGGATCTAAAACAGTTTAGATTTATTTTTATTTTATACAACATATAATTAGATCAAAGATACTAAAAAACAATAAGAATTATATGTGTAAAATCTTTTCACTTACCTATCATGGAAATAGTGTAGAAATTGGATGACTCGAATTTCCATGATATAGATGGTTCATCCTTTACTTGTGTGGGCGTTAGCTCTCCATTAAATACTACTTCTTTGTCTTTGAATCGTACCTAAAATATTATATTTATTTGCTTACCAAATAAGATACGTTGCGTTCAACAAACTTTAATCGATAAGAAGTTTTAATCCAACTACGATTGATAATAATACCTGAAGCAAATCATTTGGTGCGGTCCTTAAAACATCAGGAATAATTTCTGCAGATTTGAACAGCGATGCAACATTATCGGCAACAACAATAGAAAATGTTCCCACAAGAATTATGCCTAATATAATAAAAGTTACTATTAACACAAGTTATGTAACGAAGAACAAAGTTTAATAAAATAATATAAAATATAATTAAAATCGTGATGAATAACTACCTGCTGTGAGCTGGAACTTCATTTTGAGATGGCTGTAGAAAGTAAACTGTGAGGTAAACTGGTACGTAATAAAAAATATACACGGTCGCGGTCCGCGCTCATTCGAGATATCTCGGTGAGAACGAGATACGGAGCGAGGATCAAGCGCGGTTGATTTGTAATAGAATATTGGATTAAATAAATCTTTATACATCCAATTGATCAACCTCAGCAAAACGCCTTTTAGAATGTTATTTTATTGACGTATGATAAGGAAAGTATTTTTAAATAAAAAAATTAAATAATTTTTCATAACAAATATATATTTAGATTTCTAGTATTTTTAATAACTCATATTCTTATCGGCTCTGCAAATCTATTTTTTTTTATATAGTAATACAATTTTAACACTGCAGATGGAGTAATTCCTGCAATATTATAAGCGGCTGCAAGCTGAAAGAATTCACATTATTTTATTATTTTATTAAATCATTCCAATATTTCAATGCACAAATAAATGAGAAAAATTCACTTACAGTTTGTGGTTGTGCTTCTGCAAACTTTTCTCTATCTTCTAAACTTACATTTAACGACTCACTAAAAAATTATAATATAATTTTTTAAAACTGTACAGATTAGATAAAGCTGTAAAAGTGACTTTAATTACTTACGAAGTAAAATCAATATTTTTTGGTATAACCATGCTTTCGTTTTTTCTTATTTCTTCAACCTCTCGCCTTTGTTCTTCTACAGCATGTGCATAAATAGTTTCAATCTGTAATAGTGACATTTAGTTATTTTTATTTTAAAAGTAGATACTTTATCTATTGATCTAATGACGATAAACTAACCTTCACTCTCTGAGACAATTTATAATTATTCTGTAAGTGAGACAATTCAGGAATATGTTTAGCTAAATCATCAAAAGAAATATTTTCATGTGCCAACAAAGTAAAGGCCGATTTCCTTAACATGTCAATCCTATTATTCCTTAATTTAATAAATTTTTGCCAATCCCTATAAATTTTTGACGTATCTTTTAAGATCTGTAATGATAGTTGTATGTTGCGAAGTAAATCTTCAGTTTTGTTCCACCTCTCTTCAGACACACATCCAACTTTGTAACCTTTTTGAGTTAGCCTTTCATCGGCATTATCTGGTCTTAAACTTAATCTAAATTCAGCTCTGCTTGTGAACATTCTATAGGGCTCTGTAGTACCTTTTGTTGTTAAATCATCTATAAGAACACCTATGTATCCTTCTGTTCGACTTACAATTAGAGATGGTTTATTTAAAACCTAAAATTTTAAGAATTATAAGATTTATTTTCTATACATTGTAATAAAATTATTTAGGAAATTGAGTTAAAATGTTAGACATTGCAGATAAATACCTTCGCAGCTGCATTGACACCAGCAACAATACCTTGGGCTGCAGCTTCTTCATATCCAGTAGTTCCATTAATTTGACCAGCAAGGTAAAGTCCAGGAATTTTTTTGGTTTCTAATGTGGATAGTAATTCTCTAGGATCTATGTAATCATATTCAACACCATATCCAGGTTTAACTGAAAAGAAATTAAAAGATATTAAAATAACATTATTTTATTTTTTATTAACATTTTACTTTATTATTGTTTTACTTTTAATGGTTTTCTTACTTACCCATTTTTGCATTTTCTAAAGCAGGGATTAAGTTTAACAATTCCTGTTGCTTCTCTGCTGGTAATGTACAAGATAAACCAGCTGGATAAATTAGTGGTGAATCCAAACCTTCTGGTTCCAACCATATTTGATGAGATAATTGTGGGAATTTTAGTACTTTACTTTCTATGCTTGGACAATATCTAGGACCTTTAACTTCTTCTACAATATGTCTATTGCAATGAAGATTGTCTTTTACTATTTTAACCACATCTTCACTTGTGTGTGTTAAATAACATTTTAATTGATCCTTTGGAGGTAGCCATACATTATCACTCATAAATGAAAATGGTTCTGGAATTTCATCTGGGTCTTGCCTAATACATTTCGAAAAATCAATTGAAGATTTTTCAATTCGAGGAGGTGTGCCTAAAAACAATGAGTTATAACAAATCTTTTGCATAATATGTTCATTAATTTATTAATATAATTAAAGTTATTAATATTTACAAATAAAATACTTAATTACCAGTTTTTAATCTGCCCATTCGAAATCCTAAACGTTCAAGAGTATCAGCTAATCCAATGCTTGGCTCATCATTCAATCTTCCAGCAGGCCTTGTTTCTAAACCAATATTTATCTGACCTTTTAAAAATGTTCCTGTTGTTATAACTACTGACTTACTAAATATCTTTGTTCCATCCTCTATAAGAGATTAAATTCAATTTTAATTTATTAATTTAAAAAAAAAATGTAATAAAATTAAGGATCTATTGAAAAAACCTTAATTTATTAACTTACTTAAAATAATTCCACAGCATTCCGTGCAGTCTTTATGCAACAGTAAATCTTCTACAGAAGATTCAATAATTTGTAGACCAGGAGTATTAAAAAGTTCAGCCTGCAAATTTTGTTTGTACAATTTTCTATCAATTTGAGCTCTCAGCCCCCAAACTGCTGGACCTTTCCTCCTATTTAATATTTTATAATGAACTCCTGAAATATCACAGATTCGACAACATACTCCATCCAAAGCATCTACTTCTCTCATTAGATTACCCTTGCCAATGCCTCCAAATGATGGATTACAGGACATTTCTCCTGTAATAGATAAAATACAAGTAATACATAATAAGTTCAATTCTAGAGGCAACAATTGATATTTTAAATAAATTATTATAAAAAATACATACCAACAGTACTTTTCTTGTGGGTAACAAGTAATGTTTTCGCACCCATTCGTGCAGCTGCAGCACATGCTTCTGTTCCTGCATGGCCACCACCGATGACAATGACATCAAATTTTTGTTGATCATTGTTAGCTTGTGACGTTATTGTTCTTAAAGATTTAGGAAACTGCTTGATGCAGTTTGATGATCGCGAAAGTGTTGTTTTAAAATAAATTAAGGACATATTTTAAAGCTGATATTATAGTAGTTTTAAAATAGTAATTATTCTTGAACGTAACACTCTTTGTCCTTTAAATTCCTGTACAATGATGCAAATTTAATGACGCTTTGTATTTTTGGTAGAATGAACGCTTTGCACAAGTCTTCCTTATCCATGAACTGAATGTCAGTGTATTGCAATTTTTTCAAAAATGCAACTACAAAATTAAAACAATTAAAATTTACTTCATCATAAGTTGTAATTGACCATGTAGTAGAATCTCTACACATTTCTATCAAAACTGCATCCCAAAATGAATACCAAGATTCAGGAACAAAAGAAATAACTGCACATGCTTGCCACTTAGTATTGTCATTTGTTACTATGCCACATTTATCAAACTCTATAACTTCTCCTTTTGGATTTGTAATGCCAATGTGTAAATCATCCTTAACGTTATAATCGTCAAGAAAATTTCCATTAGATGGTCTCACAACAATGGAACATGGATATTCTTTTGCCTTAACCAATGGATATGAAATTGCAAAAGGTTCCGATGGAAATGTAGTTAAAAGCTCATGACAAATAGGGCAAGTGTTTGGAATTTCTTTACAAAATATGGATGATGAACAGCAATGTTTAAAGCAAATTATGTGGGGCTTCGCACTCATTAGTGAATTGAGGTTAGAAAGGTTAAAAAAATAGAATTGAATATAATGCAAATATTACTACAACAGCATCTAAAATTGGTGTTAAACAAAAATATAAATAAATGTTTTAAATGCACCACAAAAAGCAGTAGGTATAACGGTTAGAATGACTGATAAAATGAAATTAATTCAATGCCAATGGCTAAACTTAATTCCTATCAAATATACGTACTCTATCAGACTACACTTGAGAAACTATACTGAGAATTTATACTGAGAGTAAATGTAAACATTGTTCTCAATCTGTTTCTGATATTTAGTAAATAAAACTGTGCTAACAATACGTTACAAAGTCACATTGTCGGTATCTTAATTTTCGATTTTTCGCAATATTGCGAAGGTATTTACTCCTCACATAATTATTACGTTTGTTACACTCACAGGTATAATACGCGTCAATAACGCTATAAGGCGCCAAGCCGCGCATATTCAAAGGCTTTTGTTCTGTTTTAATAAAAATAGCCTCTCACTAGAGAAAGCTTGCTTATAAAAAGCTATAAAATAGCCGAAAATGACACCAGCATTCCCTACCGAACAAATAATAGCCGGGAAACCTGTTCAAAACAGCTATTATCTATAAGGGACTGAGCTATAAAGTAATAAAAACGATCGCCTTTTATGATCTCCGACCATAAAGCAACTTTCCCTGGGCATTCGTACCAGAGAAAGGGTGCCTTTATTGGGACGTCAGCAATAAATATACCGTCGGGGTTTTCTCGAGCTTGGATAATGCTCCGCCCCTCGAGCAGTATCCCCGCCCTCGGGAGTAACCACATGCGTTAAATGTACTCAGGATTAGTTATTGGTGATCTAATGATTCATTAACTAAATAGCACCCGCTCGTGCTATTCAGCTTCCTTGCTAATATCCTAAACCTTATTTTTTTAAATTTTTATGTAAAATTAGTAATATAATGACACCTAATAAATTTTGTTATATTAAAATTCAATTCAAAATGTGTATCACCATTCTTTATAAAAAGTAAGACTTTTTATTTCATAATTATAGGGAAAAGTATACGTATCGCACGGACTTTTCAAGGTATGACACGATAGTTGTGAGGAAATTAAATGACAGGGGAGACAGGGTCATAGTAAGCCAGGGCGATGTGAAACTTTGGGGCATAATTAAATATGTTTCATTTGCTGTGAAAATATTTCCTAGCAAGTTTCACTCAAAATAAAGCCTTTTGAAAGAATACCGTTATTTAATTGATGAATTACTATGTATAATTGTTGTAGGGGAGAGCGGGGCATATCGGGCCATGGGCAGTGAGAACCTTCGGGGCATAGTGGGCCACCACATTAAATATGTTTCATTTGTTGTGAAAAACATTTCTTAAAGAGTCTCATTGTAAATAAAGCATTTTGAAAGAATATGATTATTTCATTGCTATATTACTATACACAACAATTATATATAGTAATAAATCAATGTAATAATGATATTGTCTCAAAATGCTTTATTTTCAATGTGACTAATAGTAAGAAATATTTTTCAGAACAAATAAAATGTATTTAATGGGGTGGCCCTGCACTATGCCCCGAAGGTTCACCTTGCCCCATGGCCCACTATGCCTCGCTTTCCCCTATAGTAAATACATCAATCTTAATGATATTCATTAATTGAAAGTGCTTTATACGTATTTATAATCTACCCCTAATGTGGCGCACGATTATTATAGTCAAGTGCAATCAGCAAATAAAAGAGAAATTTGGATATAAGGACATATATTAACGAATGTTTTTGAAACACTTCAGGGATTCAGGGAAACTTTCTCCGCAAATGCAAAATTAGTATTTGCAAAAAAAAAAAATTTTGAATAATTTCCTTTTCTCAACTTATCCCATCGAAATGAAGATATTTCTTTATAAAATAAGTAATGTTTCCTGAATGATAAATGAGTATCTACTAACATGGGAAAGATAAAATAACGTTTAAAAAAAAGAAAATACTCAAAAATTTTCTTTTCCGTTCGCTTTTTTCAGGAGGCTGATTGAGGGAAGATAAGTCATTTCAGAAACATAAAATATGTAAAAAATTTTTGTCAGTAAAGTAAATTTTCATGTCAATATAAGCAAAATAATAATATAAGTATAAAATTAAATTATAATATACTGCACTTACATATTTATTTTTTTGATTACTGTAATTAACTATATATATTTAATTTCTATTAATCTAAACTTTGCCAATTTAACTATGCTTATTTAATACTATTTATGCTAAAATAAAATATAATCATATATACTTATTGAATTAAAAAATTATAAGTAATAACTAATTAGGTTGTGTTATGAAAAAATTCGTTAGTCAGTACAGTAAAATATTGAAACATAAACTAAATATTTATTTTTTAACGAAATTTAGTGCACTAATTTGAACGAATAGAACTTTTAGATAAGCAGCAATAAAATTGTAATGTATACCTAATCGAATTTTAAATATAAACAACCTGATTATGATTAAATACAACATTGCTTACCATTAAAAAACTCTTCTTTGATTTGTTATTCTATATTACTGTATGTTCAATAAATAAATAAATATATATGTATATAAAATATGTAATATTTATATTTAAACTATCCTAGTTTTAACGAAAATTATTATAGGGTTTTAAAGGGTGGGAGACTACTAATTTGTCACTGCCGCAGAAGAGATGTTGTGACAATTTCCCTGAAAAAGCTAAAAGGGTCAAGGGATCTCAAATAAAAATCTATAAAAATTTAATTGTAACATATTACTATTGAAGTTTAAAAATTTCTAAATTTAACTCTATTTATAAGCTACTTATCCTACGCGAATCGCGAATCATTAAATTTTACTCTAAAACCGCACTACGATTTAAATAAAAAAAAAATTACTATTAGGGAGGTAGACTGCCAATTTGTCACTGTCTTTTCCTTGACCTCCTTGGTTCACTGCTTATTAACAGTGATGTTGGACAGTGACAACCTAACTGCTAAAAAAGCTAACAGGGTCCGCGGATAAGTGAAATAAAATATTAAAAGAAAAATTACGCGATAATCAGTTTAAAAAATTACTAAAAAGATTATTAAAAAAATTAAATTCTCAAATAGTAAAAAGGAATAATATAAAACGACATTTAGATCGACAGCTAATTAAAACAATGGAATTTAAAAATCAAAATCGCGGTAAATTTTACATTTATGTCCCTAGAACATTAAATTAAGAAATGACTCACCGTCGCGGATTCCCTCGTGGCAGACGTCGGCAGCTTGGCCTCCATCGTCTACTTCT